>JADLSH010000287.1:137500-341224 GCA_016169945.1 Trachythela sp. YZ-2020 | reverse complement strand
TATTTACAACATGAGTGGTAGTAAAGGTATCGATATACAACGCTCGCCTCGGCCCGAGTTTCAGATGTTATCCGATACACCACTGTCGCTCGTAAGGCTGTAAATAGTATTTAGATTTATCTGGATTTATTAACTGAACGTACGCACTAAATTGCACTTGGCCATAAACCTAGGCCGCCAACATTAGCCAATTCGTGGGAGTCAAGTTACATTATCGTTTATCTGTCTGGCATAGTAGCCTACCGCCTAACAATTACTGAACGCAAACGAGCTTGTTCCCAGCGCCGCCGCCTACAGAAATTGGCTTTCGCCGCGTGCCGAAGCGGTACGTTAGAAAAGTGCTTAAGAAACTATGCTTGGGGCGAAGCATATATATATATATATATAGCCAACCTGCAGACATGCACATGTTTCTGCCGTTCAACGGTTCGTCAGTATGTGTTAGGTCGCAGTTCAGATGTGAGTTGAGACTTGCATTTATACACACCATTCTCTTGCCCCTACCCAAGCGGTGAGTATGTGAGACAATACTCAGACATACAAGATCCAGACATGTGTGAAGTGTCTTGGGCCAGAGTGCCTAAACACCACAAGGGAAGGGGGAGCTGCATTATAAGCTTATTAGGCCACTGAACCACCTCACAGAGTGCTCAACAACACAAGTGAAGGAGCATATATAGTCATATGAAGGAGCATATATAGAGCATATGAAGGAGCATATATAGATTATTAGCGGGAGATACATTTGTTAAGTTGTGCTCTTATGTTTGCAGTAAGCACAACAAGTAATTGATTCAATGTTATTATATTACAAAGTTTTCACAGCACGTTAATGATATTAAATTACATGTAGAGAGAGTAGAATGAATCACACGCATATCTGGCGATAAATCTGACTAAATCACAGAGTAAAGTTAGTTGAAAATAGGTATAATCATTGTGTATTAGCCAAAGTCTCTGTCTGGCTATGAAATAAAAAGCCACACTAAAATGTGTAGTAAGGTGAATTAATACGAATAGAGAATGTGCCACCTGCTTTGGCACACAAATATTCAAATGGCAATATAGAAAGATCTCAACATTCTATGATTCCAAGACTTGAAGATTCCAAGATTCCAAGATCAAGATACCCATGATCTGTAAAAGATTTCAAATTCCATGTTTTACGGTTTACCTGCAAAACATGGAATCTGGAATTGAATCTTGCAATCAGTGGAATCTGGAATCTTTCTATATTGCTACACCAAAATGCATTCTCATTAACATATTACCCCTATTATTTATTGATATATTTTTAATACAGAATGTGTTATATTCTATGTGTTACATATAAGATATTTTCAAAAGATTATCGGCAGTTCCTAGGTTTATTTCCTTTACTTTGAAGCACTTTTTCTAACACCTTCTTCTGCTTTGCGGCAGGAAACCAATTTCTCATACAGGCGCCGTGGCATAGGAAATGCAATGCTCTGCATTCAAGAATGAAATAAGGTACTAAGCCTCTAGACAGATAAAACGTGCAAAACGATATTATTAAATATGGATGACTCCACAAGCATCGTACGCATACAGGTTTATAGCCAGGCCCAAGTAATAATTAGTACACATCTTCGGTTAAATAAATCCAGATAAATCTAAAGGGCTTGAAGGAAGATAATATTATTACATGTATACAGTCAATGATGAACTGTAAAACTGAGACTTTCTGGATGACTTAATTTTAGGAAAACAATAATATTGCATCATATCTAGGATGAAATAAAGTTGTAAATGTCAGAGTACCAACGAGATGTATTAAAAATCCTAATATCGTAAAGCAACTCAACACTGGATTTGTGGAAAATTAATGGCATGTATACTGCACCCATAGAGATTTGTAAATCATTTTTGCCGTGCATTTTTTCTGAAAATCTCACCTCTGATAAACTCACTACTGCTTACCGCTCATCATATACTAGCTAATTATAAAACATTGCAAGATATATTCAAGCATTTATCTCCATTACATATATATCATGAAATCTTTCTAGTAAGTAATAATATTAGAAACAATCTATACAAATTCAGTAAAGGCAAAAACATTGTTAATTTCCTATTTTCTCGAGTTTTCAAGTGCCACAAAAAAGTCTCGATTTACAAAGTTTATTCTGACGACCGACATAGATGTGACAATACATATATCTTTGTAATGTATTTCATAATTGTAAAACTCTATTAATAATTCATGGAAGAAAACACAAAAGAAATCATTAGCGTGAAGGAGTTTGTATATCTTGATAAAGAATCATATGCTGATTTCTACATAAACCTCTTAAGTTCAATTTTCTCACCAACATATCATTCATTTTATTTTAAATTGTTGAAGAATACGAATGTTCTCTGTCAAGATGTTTTCACGTGCTATTTGATAACATGAGCGGTAGTGTTGTGCCAATCGGGATATAAACGCTCGCCTCGGCTTCCCCGAGTTTGTATATCCGATACAACACTGTCGCTCATAAGCGTGTCAAATAGTATTTAGATTTATCAGTCTGGATTTATTAACCGAAACGTACGTACCATAATTGGTACTTGGCTATAAACCTATACGGCCACATTAGCTAACAACAATTGAGTCAGCACATTATCGTTTCATCTGCTCAAGCAAGGTAGTAGCCTGTCACCGCAGTAATTATTGAATGCAAACGAGCTTGTCTCCTGTGCCGCCGCCTGTATAGAAATTGGTTTCGCCGCAAAAGCGAAGGTACAATGTTAGAAAGTGCTTTAAAAATAAAACTGATGAAGTAGCTGATAATCTTGCGAAAGTATCTTATATATAACGCATAGAATGTGTGAACGCATTCGGTACCAAAAATAATAAATATTAATAGACACAGAATCACAATAATATCATTGTGGGAGAGATACATTTGTTAAGTTGTGTTTCTAAGGTTTGCATAGGCTAAATAAGTAATTGATTCATGTTATTATAAATATAAAGTTAAGTTGTTAGCATGTTAATGATATTAAATTTACATATAGAGAGAGAAATGAATCATTACCATATTCGGCGATAATCTGACCAATCAGCAGTAAAGCGTTAGTTATGTAAATAGTGTGTATAATCATTGTGGTAAAGAGTTAGTTAGTTCTGTCTGCCAGTGTGTAAAATAAAGCTATACAAAAACGTGTTGTGAAGGAATTAAATACGAATATTATAGAAATGTCAACTGCCGCAGGGGTCTCAAACTCATACAAACATTTTGGGTGTGAGCTATAGAAAGATTCCAAGATTCAGGCGATTCTAAAAAGTGCAAGATTCTAAGATATATCTAAGATTCCACTTATTCCCAAGCATTCCCAAATTCCATGTTTTGACGGTTTACCTGTAAAATATGGGAATCTGGAATCTTGAATCATGGAATCTTGGAATCTTCTATATTACAAATTCAAAATGTTTCTCTCACTAATATATTAATTTCATTATTTATTATTGGTTTTGATACAGGAATGCGTTATATTTCTAAGTGCAAGTTACATGTAAGATATTTTCGCAAGATTATCGGCAAGTTCTTTGTGGGTTTATTTTTACTTTTTAAAGCCAATTTTCTTTCTAACAACTTCTGGCTTTGCGGCAGTGGAAACCAATTTCTATACAGGCGGCTTTTCGCCGGCATAGGAACAAACAAAGCTCTGTTTGCATTCATTAAAGTACAGTACTAACATAATGCAGTACTTCCATGCCTAGACAGATAAACGATATTATTAAATGTACGACTCCAATGCTAATGTGGTCGCATAGGCTTATAGCCAGTGCCCATAGGTTATATTGATTAGTACATATTCGGTTAATAAATCCAGATAAATCTAAATACATTACGAAGATAATATTGTCACATGTATATCAGTCGTCGATGAACTGTAAACCGAGACTTTCCGGATGACTTAATTAGGAAAACAATAATATTGCATCATATCTAGGATGAAATAAAGTTGTAATGTCCAGAATACGAAACGATCTATTAAAAATCCTAGTATCGTAAAGCAACTCACTGGACGAAAATTAAATATATACTCGCACCCATGGAGATGAAATCATTTTTGCCGCATTTTTCTGAAAATCTCAATTTACTAAACTCTGCTTACCGCCCATCATACTAGCTAATTATAAATATTGCAAGATATAATATTCAAGTATTTATTCCATTACATATATATCGCGAAATCTTTCTAGAAGTAATATTAGAACAATCTACAAATTCAGTAGTCAAAAACATTGTTAATTTCCTATTTCTCGAGTTTTCAATTTTAACAGCAAAGTCTCGATACATTTTGGTGTAATATAGAAAGATTCCAAGATTCCATGATTCCAAGATTCCAAGATTCCAGATTCCATGTTTTACAGTTTACCATGTTCACACGATAAGATTTGTCGGATTCGATTCTCCCCCTGGCCTATGTGATTTCACACAACACAGCAACACCTACCCAGATCATACCTGGCGACAAGTGCACGTATGAATATGATCCAATAGCCTTACTCTTGTCAGCAAATGCAGTAAATCACATACGCCAAGAGTGAGGTCAAGAGGAGAATCGGATCCAAATATGGATACTATGCGGTAAACAAGACACTACGACCTCCCGTAGAACATCTTCCTGTTAGGATGCTTTCAGTTCAGGCTATGATATAATAATGTTTTGCTTTAAGAATTTAATCACTGTAACTGCAAACATCCTGTTGCAAACAAGTAGTACAAGCACGCACATAAAATTTGCCCGCAACATAATTGATTACCTGCAACAGCAACGCTTATAGCTGTTTGAGGACGCATTAACATTTTGTCCGGACCAGTCTACGAGAAGGAAGCACTGGAAGGAAGCAGAAAGAATAACAAGGAGGGAAAACTATAAAAGTGAGTAACTACAAGTTTGATATAGTTGAAGTCTAGGGGCAAATCACTCCAACTGAAAAGATGAACGAGGTTTCTGGACTTTCGGAAGTCCGACAATTCTGTAGTTGGACGTTCTGGACGATATTTTTTCTTGTTTTCAATGTTCTGATTAAGCTTTGCAGCAAAACACAATCATATAGTATATAGCCTTTTCCTGTTACATAATAAACCAGAGAAGTGCTCAGAATCCATATTTTTCTTCAGGACAATATTGCATGACTGATGTAAATCGATCATGAATATTTATTCTATAAGGCGTCGATTCCGTTCTTGAGGCCTGTTCATTGAATTTAACGTGTATATTTTAGATGTGAAGGGCATTTTTCATGCTTTTAAGGATTATCATATAAATTTTCTTTGATTTTTCGGTACGAGACCAGGGGCGGATCTAGGGGTGGTCAAACCGGTCACGCGACTCATGTAAAAATTGCGCAGATAATTAATATTCTAAGTTAATCCAGTTAAATACCTTTCGTGCAGCGGCATATATAAATATAATAGTTATTAATATTGGAATTCTAGTCCAGTTAATTAAATTCGTTCAGTGGCGCAGTTTTGGTAAAGCAATCCAATCCAATGACCGATCAGCTGTCTTACCCATGAGTTTTGACCGGTCTCCGGTCAAATTCAGCAATCTGATTGGTCAATATGCCTATTTGGGGTCATCTCCATGGAGATTCGCCATTTTGACCGATCTGTGGGGCGGCCTGACCGGTTTGTGAAGTTCAGGAGCTCGAATGCGAGCATTCGATTGGATGATTCAAAAAAAATTATCCATCCTTATCCATGGCTAGATTTTTTGACCGGTCATGACGCAATTTTTGACCAGTCGCAGCGTGGGGTATAAATACGTCAGGTTTCGAGCTGACTAGCCTTCTGCTCGATATTCTGTATTGCTAGCTTCACTTTCAAGCGATTATAATACAGTGTATCGACAATGCGCGAGAATATCATCGCAGGATTTCGGAAGAACGATCTCGAAAGTCTTAACGAGATTTACGGGCATCTGATCAAGCGAATCGACGCTTTGAATAGCATAACAACGATGTCTGCGGCTCATCTATTGGATGATAAACAGCACAAATTCTAGCCTCGCTAGAAATTTCGGTGCTGAGAAGTTTATCCCGCAGCATGCACGTGAAGGAACAATTGATGGCAGACGAAAGTGTTGTACGGCAATAAGGTAAAGATATATTCTAACATTTGCATAATGTTGCGTGTGTTTCTTTGTCAAATAAAGGTTACTTATGCATTCATATTTTAATCCTATTGATATATTAATGATATTAGCATATTGTTTATACTCTGTCGTCGCGTCGTCTTCAATCAAGACATTTATTTCTATTTTCTATATAAAGTATGTATTAAAGCTTTGTTGCGGTGTAAAATAATACTATATATATGAACCGTGTTCATAGCTGCTAGCTGGCCCTGCATGTTGTTTTATTTGTTGTCACCACATGGTCCATATGGCCATAGAATAAAGATTTATTCTGTGACATGGCCTGGTGTATTAATGATTTATAGTTCTGATCGGATGAACTATATTAACTATTAATAGTAAATATCTTTATTTTGTATAGATCTGAAATTTCTGGCAATTGCTTATATAGCTCTGCATCATTGGCACTGGTAGGCAGCAACAAGTTTGTGAATGATTTGAGAATGTTAACCTCACTTGAGCTTTTCATTAATGCTAATTTTTATTCTCAACACCCATGCTTTTTGTCGGCTGTGAATGATCATAATGAATGCTTTGGTAAAAGTATTAATAATCTTTTACCTTTGTCTGTCTCTCTCGCATGCCTTGACACAGGTTTGACCAAGGATGACTTGGTAAAACAGGAGGCCATTTTAAATTGTACAGATACAAAATGGTCATCATTTCTTTGTATTTTAGGTCTCTCTTCTGTTTTAAGTAGAAATATTTTTTCCTACTACCTTGTATAACCTCTTGCAATGGCTCGTGCAACTTGTCTTTCTACGGCGTTGCGAGACAAGTTGCAAAAAATTGCACCGTGTAACAGCGCCTTTAGTCGCCTATCGTTTTTCAGAAGAAGATTGAGTTTTTTAATTACTGTGAAGTGTGGTCTCACGGCTAACCCCTCAGTATGGGGGGTGGGTACAACAGTATAAATCCCTGCATTTGGATAGGCAGTCGAAACTACGAACTGGTATATATAACTGGATAATGTGGCTACCTAAGATATAAAAGGTTTGCAAACACCTGGTGCTCCACACCGTTTTTCCATCATTGGAGGGAGGTCTACCCATACATTTGCGGTTAAATCAAAACATTCCACAGAATTTGTTGCTTCGTTGCCGTCCCATCCTCCCATCACAACAAATACATTCCCACTCAAAACAGCTGTACACTCTCTTCTGTTGCATTTCATGGCAGGCAGCATTTTGATATTCTTCACAGTTACATTATAACTCACAACCGTGTTTAGGATGTTGCCATTCTTGTCTTCTCCTCCAATGATGATAATGTTGTCCTTCCAAGCAACAGTTGCCATCAGACGTACAGGAAATGGGAGGGGTGCCAATGTCAGACAACAGTTTTTGGTGATGTCGTACATCAACACTGAATTCAGGATGCCTTCTTTATACCCAGATAGTCTTACTTTAGCAAATGAGCTTGACATTGATGAGTCAAAGCCAAGGACTGTGGGCAGACAGACTAAGAGAGCTAATCACCCTTTACGTCTATTTCAGAATATTATAAACGTACTATTACCATTCCTTTGATTGACCATTTTAATTTATCTTTACAGACACGTTTTGACATTGATAGTGTTAATGTCTATAAAGGATTAAGTATTGTGCCCACAAAGATGATGTCTTTAATTAACAAGGGAATTGATTGGAAAGAGGAGTTTAAGACCGTTTCTGCTTTTACAGTGATGATCTACCCAACCCCTTAGCTTTAGATGCTGAGCTGTTGTGGAACACCTATTGGGAGACGTTTGAGGGACCTCTCCTGTCTAATATTGTATTGACGTTGAAAGCTATCAGTTTTGATGGTTTTGAGAATATTAAAGTTTTACTGAATTCTAGGAACTCTTCCCATCACTTCTTGTGAATGTGAACGGTCCATTTCTGCCCTTAGAATACTCAAAGACTACAAGCGCAGTACCATGGTTGAAGAACGCCTGAATGGTCTCGCTTTGATGAAGATTCACCAGGAGATTGTTCCAGATATCGGAAAAGTTATAGATAGGTTTTCCGTTGGAAACACAAGGTTGAAATTTAGTTAAGAGTGTAGTTCTGTTTGTTAGCACTATTTTAGTCTATCTAAGCATTTGCCTAAACTCGTAGTTATATTCAACTCAATTCATATCTACATGTATCTCTATCTAACACAGCGTAACACGGAATCCTCTGTAGTATTTCTGTTATCGTATTTCCGTAATACACAGTATGTCAGTATCATTACTGTTATATTGTGAGCATTATATGCTTTCTTAACTTGCTGCACACTGTAATATATTGTGCCATTGTTACATAATTCTATCTTTCTTACATTTTGCAATGCAACAAAATATTGCATACTGTGGTTATCTTTGCCGTGAGCTTATGTGTAACTCAAAACTATAAAAAGTAATAAAACATAATGTTGCTCCGAAAATTGGTAGGGCAAATAGTAGTAGACCAAAGGCAAATACAGTAGCTTGTCTATCTTTGATGTTGACGTCATAACTGTCAAACACTATAAGTGTACAGTATAGTAGACCAAAGGCAAATACAGTAGCTTGTCTACCTTGATGTTGACGTCATAACTGTCAAACACTATAAGTGTACAGTATAAACTGGGCACAACGCAGTACAGTAAACACAAAGTGTAAGTATGCAGTAACTGGGCACAATGCAACATAAACATAATAAAACACGGTGATACTTCATGACATCTTTCATTCTTTCTTAACCTTTGCAATTAACAAAATATTTCTAAAAGTATTATTAAATGTTGTCTACTAATTATAAAACCTGGCTAACATGTCTTTTTAATTTGTTCTTAATAACTTTAATAATCTACTTTCATCCCTGTATGTGTATGTTTGTGTGTGTGCATATTGACTGGGATGGCATGAAAATTGAGCAATTTCATGTCCATGAAATGTCCCATACAGTCAACCGTTTCTAACCAAACTCCTCTAGGCGAGTCTCTGGCGCCTTAAAACCAGTCTGCTCTTTGAAAGATAAATTGTCCTTATTTTAGTTATTTATATCTAATCACCTCCTTTCATCCCTGTATGTTTGTGTGTGCATATTGACTGGGATGGCATGAAAATTGAGCAATTTCATGTCCATGAAATGTCCCATATAGTCAACCCTTTCTAATCAAACTCCCTCTAGGCGAGTCTCTGGCGCCTTAAAACCAGTCTGCTCTTTGAAAGATAAATTGTCCTTATTTTAATAGTTATTTATATCTAATCACCTCCTTTCATCCCTGTATGTTTGTGTGTGTGTGTGTGTGTGCATATTGACTGGGATGGCATGAAAATTGAGCAATTTCATGTCCATGAAATGTCCCTTACAGTCAACCCTTTCTAACCAAACTCCTTCTAGGCGAGTCTCTGGCGCCTTAAAACCAGTCTGCTCTTTGAACAGCCGTCTAAAGGCTGTCCATGTCGGAATCACCACTTTGCTCTATATACTGTTGATATATTGCAATTTGTGTTTCCTAGGCATGCTGATGAGCCCTGATATAGGGCGAAACGGCTTTTTTAAAATTCCTTCGAAGTTTTGTCTATCGCGAAATTAAATACCGCGAACGATCGTGTCACGGGGGGTCTTTTTTGCCGATCGAAAATCAAGACCACGCCCAAGATAACATTTCAGACTTTTTGACTCACGTACGAAAATTCCTAGATCCGCCCCTGTACGAGACATCAGGAATGATGAGCCCCTCGGTTTAAGTCATAAACAGGTTAGCTATACATATATCAGAACAATAAAATATAGGAAATATAACCTCTAGCATATTTTGCCTATACTTTATATTGTGGCTAAAACATTATGAATCGATTGAAGGTCAGTCCTCAGGCAATATATTGTGTTTGATACAAATACGGCCGGAGATGTGAAATTCGTCCTACAACGACCTCAATACTCAATAGGCCGTTCACCTATTTATCTACAATATAGATTATATATAGTTCACTGAATATGGCGAATATTTTAAAGTGTTATGAGTACAGTAAAATATGGGCTGACGAATTTTGTTAGAGAATAGATATTTATTTTGTCTTGAAAGGGGTTTGCAAGAAAGCACGCAAATATTTCTCTTTAATTGTTTAAATATAGTAATTTGGCAAACTAACTTTAGCTTTGTCCGTAATGAATAGCTTTTGACAATCGGTTCCACCTTAACTATATTCTCCCTTGGAAGTCTAGTACGATCTTGACAGCTATATATATTCTCCCTTGGAAGTCTAGTACGATCTTGACAGCTATACCTATTCGAATGTGTTTTGACGTTCGAATCAAACTGAAATTCAATAAGTATGAGCTATTGGATTAGTTTAGATTATAAAAACAAGCAGGGAGGAGTAAACTATTAGGTTTTCGCGTAATTTCCCTACCAAAATGTTCACAAGAACCCAGTCATTTTGAATCTGTGACTATATTTTAACATTGCGCACGGCAAAACAGCGTTGAGACGCTTCAAACACGGGGCGCAGGCTTATTTCGCGATAATTTTATAGTAATGGATGCAAAGTCACGCGACTTTGAGGCCAAGAGTACCGCACGTACCGAAATCCAAGCATGACCTGACACCTGATACTTGGAAAATAGCTCGAAATATATGGACGCAAATTACTAATTCGACACGAAATCAAGTCGCCAAATCACGCAAATCTCTCTGTTTTTCTGTAGTAAAAGACTGGAAACTAGCCTTGCTAATACCAAATAAACATGGCTGCTCGAAACAGCATATAAAACTTTATCAAGCTTGTCTTTGCGCAAAAATTTAGATTGAAAGACGCCATATTGACGACTCTTAGAACTACGAAAAAGGCGAATTTTCAAACGATTTTGGAACCAGTTTGCCGTGGAATAACCCTCGCTTATTTTAGCTAAATTAACAGTTCAAACATCACCAATGTTGGACTATTTTCGCAAGATTATCGGCAAGTTCCTTAGGTTTATTTTTACTTTAAAGCACTTTCTAACACCTTCGCTTTGCGGCAGGAAACCAATTTCTACACAGGCGCCGGCATAGGGAACAAGCTCGTTTGCATTCAAGAATGAACAGCAGTACTATGCTAGTATGCCTAGACAGATAAACGATATTATTAAATATACGACTCCAATGCTAATGTGGCCGCATAGGTTTATAGCCAGGCCCAAGTACAATTAGTACATATGTTCGGTTAATAAATCCAGATAAATCTAAATACATTACGAAGATAATATTGTCACATGTATATCAGTCGTCGATGAACTGTAAACCGAGACTTTCCGGATGACTTAATTAAGAAAACAATAATATTGCATCATATCTAGGATGAAATAAAGTTGCAATGTCCAGAGTACGAAACGATGTATAAAAAATCCTAGTATCGTAAAGCAACTCACTGGACGAAAATTAAATATATACTCGCACCCATAGAGATTAAATCATTTTTGCCGCATTTTTCTGAAAATCTCAATTTACTAACTCTGCTTACCGCCCATCATACTAGCTAATTATAAATATTGCAAGATATAGTATTCAAGTATTTATTCCATTACATATATATCGCGAAATCTTTCTAGAAGTAATATTAGAACAATCTATACAAATTCAGTAGTCAAAAACATTGTTAATTTCCTATTTCTCGAGTTTTCAAGTTTAACAAAAAAGTCTCGGTTTACAGTTTATTCGACGACCGACATAGATGTGACAATATTATCTTTGTAATGTATTTATAATTGTAAAACTCATTAATAATTCATGAAGGAAACACAAAATAAATCATTAGCGTGAAGAGTTTGTATATCTGATAAAGAATCATGCTGAATTACATAAACTTTAAGTTCAATTTTCTCACCAAATATCATTCATTTATTTTAAATTGTTGAAGAATACGAATGTTCTCATCAAGACGTTTCACAAGCTATTTACAACATGAGCGGCAGTGTTGTATCGGATATACAACGCTCGCCTTCGGCTCGAGTTTGTATATCCGATACAACACTGTCGCTCATGTTGTAAATAGTACTTAGATTTATCTGGATTTATTAACCGAACGTACGCACTAATTGTACTTGGCTATAAACATATACGGCCACATTAGCTAATTGGAGTCATACATTATCGTTTATCTGTCTAAGCATAGTAGCCTACTGCTGTTAATTATTGAATGCAAACGAGCTTGTTCCCTGTGCCGCCGCCTGTATAGAAATTGGTTTTCTGCCGCAAAGCGAAGGTACGTGTTAGAAAGTGCTTTAAAATAAAACTATACCTAAGGAAATAGCCGATAATCTTGCGAAAATATCTTATATATATCGCATAGAATGTAACGCATTCTGTACCAAAAATAATAAATAATAGAAATCAATATATTAGCGAGAGATACATTTTGCTGTAGTGTAGAAAGATTCCAAGACTCTATGATTCCAAGATTCCAAGATTCCAAGATTCCATGATTCCAAGATTCCAAGATTCCAAGATTCCAAGATTCCATATTTTACAGTTTACTTGCAAAACATGGAATCTGGAATCTTGGAATCTTGGAATCTTGGAATCATGGAATCTTGGAATCTTGGAATCTTTCTATATTACACCAAAATGTTTCTCTCACTAATATATTAATTTCCATTATTTATTATTATTATTATTATTTTTGATACAAAATGCGTTATATTCTATGCGTTACATGTAAGATATTTTCGCAAGAATATCGGCAAGTTCCTTAGGTTTATTTTTACTTTAAAGCACTTTCTAACAACTTCGCTTTGCGGCAGGAAACCAATTTCTATACAGGCGCCGGCATAGGGAACAAGCTCGTTTGCATTCACAGCAATTAACAGCAGTACTATGCCTAGACAGATAAACGATATTATTAAATGTACGACTCCAATGCTAATGTGGCCGTATAGGTTTATAGCCAGGCCCAAGTACAATTAGTACATATGTTCTGTTAATAAATCCAGATAAATATAAATACATTACGAAGATAATATTGTCACATGTATGTCAGTCGTCGATGAACTGTAAACCGAGACTTTCCGGATGACTTAATTAGGAAAACAATAATATAGCATCATATCTAGGATGAAATAAAGTTGTAATGTCGAGAGTACGAAACGATGTATTAAAAATCCTAGTATCGTAAAGCAACTCACTGGACGAAAATTAAATGTATACTCGCACCCATAGAGATTAAATCATTTTTGCCGCATTTTTCTGAAAATCTCAATTTACTAAACTCTGCTTACCGCCCATCATACTAGCTAATTATAAATATTGCAAGATATAGTATTCAAGTATTTATTCCATTACATATATATCGCGAAATATTTCTAGAAGTAATATTAGAACAATCTATACAAATTCAGCAGTCAAAAACATTGTTAATTTCCTATTTCTCGAGTTTTCAATTTTAACAAAAAAGTCTCGATTTACAGTTTATTCGACAACCAACATAGATGTGACAATATTAGTATAGGTTATCATGCGATCGCGAGTACAATTAGGGATTAATAGTACGAGTGATGTTTGGAAATTTTGCCAAAATTGGACGAGCCGAACATTAATTGTACTGCAGTACCATTAATGAAATAATTGTACTCCTCTCAACCAATCAGCATCCAGTAATTTTGTCATGCTAGTAATAATCTTTGTAATGTATGATATAATTGTAAAACTCATTAATAATTCATGAAGAAAACACAAAAGAAATCATTAGCGTGAAGGAGTTTGTATATCTGATACAGAATCATGCTGATTTACATGAACTTTAAGTTCAATTTTCTCACCAAATATCATTCATTTATTTTAAATTGTTGAAGAATACGAATGTTCTCATCAAGACGTTTCACAAGCTATTTACAACATGAGCGGCAGTGTTGTATCGGATATACAACGCTCGCCTTCGGCTCGAGTTTGTATATCCGATACAACACTGTCGCTCATGTTGTAAATAGTACTTAGATTTATCTGGATTTATTAACCGAACGTACGCACTAATTGTACTTGGCTATAAACCTATACGGCCACATTAGCTAATTGGAGTCATACATTATCGTTTATCTGTCTAAGCATATAGTAGCCTACTGCTGTTAATTATTGAATGCAAACGAGCTTGTTCCCTGCATAGAAATTTGTTTTCTGCCGCAAAGCGAAGGTACGTGTTAGAAAGTGCTTTAAAATAAAACTATACCTAAGGAAGTAGCCGATAATCTTGCGAAAGTATCTTATATATAACGCATAGAATGTAACGCATTCGGTACCAAAAATAATAAATAATAGAAATCAATATATTAGCGAGAGATACATTTTGCTGTAATGTAGAAAGATTCCAATACTCTATGATTCCAAGATTCCAAGATTCCAAGATTCCATGATTCCAAGATTCCAGATTCCATGTTTTACAGTTTACCTGTAAAACATGGAATCTGGAATCTTGGAATCTTGGAATCATGGAATCTTGGAATCTTTCTATATTACACCAAAATGTTTCTCTCACTAATATATTAATTTCCATTATTTATTATTATTATTATTATTATTTTTGATACAGAATGCGTTATATTCTATGCGTTACATGTAAGATATTTTCGCAAGATTATCGGCAAGTTCCTTAGGTTTATTTTTACTTTAAAGCACTTTCTAACAACTTCGCTTTGCGGCAGGAAACCAATTTCTATACAGGCGCCGGCATAGGGAACAAGCTCGTTTGCATTCAAGAATGAACAGCAGTACTATGGACCTACTATGCCTAGACAGATAAACGATATTATTAAATGTACGACTCCAATGCTAATGTGGCCGTATAGGTTTATAGCCAGGCCCAAGTACAATTAGTACATATCTTCGGTTAATAAATCCAGATAAATCTAAATACATTACGAAGATAATATTGTCACATGTATATCAGTCGTCGATGAACTGTAAACCGAGACTTTCCGGATGACTTAATTAGGAAAACAATAATATTGCATCATATCTACGATGAAATAAAGTTGTAATGTCCAGAATACGAAACGATCTATTAAAAATCCTAGTATCGTAAAGCAACTCACTGGACGAAAATTAAATATATACTCGCACCCATAGAGATGAAATCATTTTTGCCGCATTTTTCTGAAAATCTCAATTTACTAAACTCTGCTTACCGCCCATCATACTAGCTAATTATAAATATTGCAAGATATAATATTCAAGTATTTATTCCATTACATATATATCGCGAAATTGTTTTTTGAAGTAATATTAGAACAATCTACAAATTCAGTAGTCAAAAACATTGTTAATTTCCTATTTCTCGAGTTTTCAATTTTAACAACAAAGTCTCGATACATTTTGGTGTAATATAGAAAGATTCCAAGATTCCATGATTCCAAGATTCCAAGATTCTTAGATTCCAGATTCCATGTTTTACAGTTTGCCATGTTCACACGATAAGATTTGTCGGATTCGATTCTCCCCCTGGCCTATGTGATTTCACACAACACAGCAACACCTACCCAGATCATACCTGGCGACAAGTGCACGTATGAATATGATCCAACAGCCTTACTCTTGTCAGCAAATCCAGTAAATCACATACGTCAAGAGCGAGGTCAAGAGGAGAATCGGATCCAAATATGCATACTATGCGGTAAACAAGACACTACGACCTCCCGTAGAACATCTTCCTGTTAGGATGCTTTCAGGCTATGATATAATAATGTTTTGCTTTAAGAATTTCATCAGTGTAACTGCAAACATCCTGTTGCAAACAAGTAGTACAAGCACGCACATAAAATTTGCCCGCAACATAATTGATTACCTGCAACAGCAACGCTTATAGCTGTTTGAGGACGCATTCACATTTTTTCCGGACCAGTCTACGAGAAGGAAGCACTGGAAGGAAGCAGAAAGAATAACAAGCAGGGAAAACTATAAAAGTGAGTAACTACAAGTTTGATATAGTTGAAGTCTAGGGGCAACTCACTCCAACTGAAAAGATGAAGGAGGTTTCTGGACTTTCGGAAGTCCGACAATTCTATAGTTGGACGTTCTGGACGATATTTTTTCTTGTTTTCAATGTTCTGATTAAGCTTTGCAGCAAAACACAATCATATAGTATATAGCCTTTTCCTGTTACATAATAAACCAGAGAAGTGCTCAGAATCCATATTTTTCTTCAGGACAAAGTTGCATGACTGATGTAAATCGATCATGAATATTTATTCGATAGGGCATCGATTCCGTTCTTGAGGCCTGTTCATTGAATTTAACGTGTATATTTTAGATGTCAAGGGCATTATTTTTTCATGCTTTTAATGATTAACATATAAATTTTCTTTGATTTTTCGGTACGAGACATCAGGAGTGATGAGCCCCTCGGCTTAAGTCATAAACAGGTTAGCTACATATATCAGAACAATAAAATATAGGAAATATAACCTCTAGCATATATATTTTGCCTATACTTTATATTGTGGCTAAAACGTTATGAATCGATTGAAGGTCAGTCCTCAGTAACACATCATAACAGACAATATATTGCGTTTATACAAATACGGCCGGAGATGTGAAATTCGTCCTACAACGACCTCAATACTCAATAGGCCGTTCACCTATTTATCTACAATATAGATTATATATATATAGTTCACTGAATAAGTCTTTATCTCGTTTATGTCGGACACACCGGGGGCGAATTTATGACGAGATACAATAATCATACAAATTCATTCCGAAACGTAAAACACAAACGCGCTACCGAACTCAGCAAATACGTCTGGAATTTGAAAGAATCTGACACTCCCTATTCAATTAAGTGGAAAATCATGAAGAAATGTAACAGTTACTCGAATAAAACCAAAAGATGCAACCTATGCTTACATGAAAATTCATAATTATATACTACCCAGAGCTAAGTTCATTGAACTCTAGAAACGAACTATTGTCGACCTGTAGACACCGAAATAAATTTCTACTTAGTAATAATTAACAAGCTTGTATATATATAACACTGTAATCCTATCCTTTCAATGACGTCAAACATGTATATAGTATTCCTAAGCATAACAACAATAGGCCGTACGATGCTGGTAGGACAATATATATGACAAACCGAAACATTGGTAAGACAAATAATATGACAAATATCTTTGAGCGACAATGTTTCCCAGTTGGTCCCGGACTTTAAGGGATATTTATATAAACTCCTAGGAAAACCTCTAATTGAAAGAAACATGTCCCAGGCAACAACTCGAAATTCATCATAAAAAAAGATCAATTGGGAGGAAATATAAAATCCATAATTTCATCATAACTATCTATAATTGAAAGAAATCCTTGAGCCCAGATTTTCATCAGTGCAATAAAATCCCACTTATTGGATCCTGGCCAAGGGCCTACGCTCAAAACGAGATTGCATGCATTCTACAATAAGCTGTCCTGGGCCTGGCTTTTGTCTGGTAAAGTTCTACTTCTCGTATTTGAACTATTACATATATTATATTGTGACATAAGTTATTTAGCCACTATCTAGAATAGCAAGGAACGATTTAGAATTTCCCTCAGTTTCTGTGTTGGAATTCAGATCATCATCATCAATGGTACAGCTCTCTTCATCGTTGTTTTCAGACTTATTTGACATATGTTCCTCAACCAATTCAACATTTCTCATTTTCAGTACACAGAACACAAGTTGGGGATAACTTTTCATCAGTCGTTGCTTGAGTTTAAAAGCTCTATATCTAGATGCATCCACATTCTCAGTGTCCTTAGCAATGATAACAAATTTCTCCAGCAAATTTTTCATATACTTTATTTGCTTATTTCCGATGACCTCCGTCTCAATTACTTTCTTATGCATCAGTCAAATCCAAGCGTGCTCATCCCCCCCCCGGGAATTTGACAAATTTTGTAAAAATGGTGCTAATGCCCTCCGGTGGGGTCACAAACAAGTGAAAATGCCCCATGGTGGGGCCACAAGTCAGTGGCAAATTCCCCACCCCGGGGAACCTTATTCCACTTTTGAAAGCAGATATTATTACAAAATATAAGCACGTTAATGTTGGTACAAGGCAAAACAACTACATAGTAAATATTAATAATTTTTTACACATGTACTGAATGTTAAAAAGCTATATCAAATTGGCATTGTGTCCGTATGAACAAACCATGCTTCGTTAGGAGCAATATAATGTGGAACATTGCAGCCAAATTAAGTCTAAGCTTTGAGCAACGAGAACTAGGACGTTTCGAGCGGGAGACCCTTCGTCCGCTCCAGACAAACGGCCTACGCTTCCAGACGAAGGGCCCCCGTTTCGAAACTTACCTACACTGGCACCACAAAGCCGAAGTCTTTCTATTTGGCAAATGGTTTTATTAGGTTCAAAATAGAAAATTTTCTAATGCCCTACCCCGGGCTAACATTAGCTTTCAAATCCCCCACCACAGGGAGGGGGATGGGCACGCTTGGATTTGACTGATGCATTACAGAAGACATAAGACTTCTCATACACTGATGTAGATCTTTCAGTCTCTGATTGCTTCTTCGTCTCTCTGGTGAGAAATTTTGTATAATTGCAGTAGCAAACTTTGTGATAGCGCACACAGTCTTTCCCCTGGATTTGCACAAGTATCCGTTCATCCTTTCTCTCGGCAGCTGTACGTAGAAGACCAACATCAATTGTTTCTGCCAACATGGGTGGGGTTCTTCTTCTCTTCTTAGTTACCTGGTGTAAAACAAAATTATTAAACTAAATATCTGCTAATAACAAGGTTGGATGTTTGTAGCATTAGAAACTACTTTACCCTAAATAAACTTAATTGATCACAATTCAAGGTATTTTAAAACCAAACCCGAGAATGTTGTGCACATTGCGCTAGTATATACCTGTCAAAATGACCATACCTTGTCTGGTGAGAACCAAGAAGCGTACATCTCTGGTAGTACATGCTCGTTTCTATTAGGCAAGGTCTTATTAGGTTCTACGACTGATTGACGTGTACTTTTTCGCCTTGGTTCTATTGGCTATTTGGCTCCACTTCCACATGTGGTTCTTCGGTAGAAGTTACAGTTTTAGAGCTAGTTCCTTCTCCTTTTTCTTCTTTTCTCTGTTGTCTACGGATCTTCTCTTCACACAAAATCTCTTCGAGCATTTCATGATTGTACCATTCTATGAATTGACAGATCCGTCATCGATGTTCTCGTACGATTTCTTAGCTATTTCAGCTTGTTGACATTTAAGTTTGGCCTATTTAGACCTACACTCAAGAAATCTCTTAAGCCTTTGGCGTGTAACTTTGCAAAGTTGCTCCGTAACGCCATAAAAATGCATAAAACATGAGAATATTCGAGTTTTATAAATATCTTCAGCCACGATTGTTTTGCATAACTAACGTGTTTCCACTTCGAAGCATGTGCGTGTTTGTGCGCGTGCGCAGTGCGAGTTTTGCTGACTGCGCATGCGTATTTACTACCAAAACAATGGCGGTTCGAATATTTCGAAGCGCGAAAATAGCAAACTTTGGAGGGATTTTTTTCCCAATTGTGCACCTGTTTCGCTTGGGGAGCAACGTATTCTGATAAAGTAAGTTTTTATCTATTGATTCATGTGAAAATTACGTAGTTCCACGAGGGGTGCAACGGAATCCGTTTTCTAAGCATCTTTTGGATGCTCATCCTACGGTCTACAAACGCGACATTCACCTGATGAGTGTGGTAAGCTTCGCTTACCATACGAAACAATTTTGTAGTGAATAAAAGTTTAAATGAAGTAACCTAGTTTGTCTTTTATGTTATATTCGCTCTACCTCGGTATTGAGCACTCTGTTCATACATGATTCTAAACTTGATACTTGTCTATATATATATACAATATGGTATTTTTAAGTGTATGTTTCACTCAACCGCTGCGATCTACTAAAAAATCTTCTAGTTATCCCTAAAATAAAGCATAAATGTAAATAATATTATACCATCAGTGCACTCATCCGATTCTCAAAGGTCGGGATGTCTAGTTACGATCTAACAGGCTTACACCCTTTTCCCGCAGTTAGTTTTGTACACACATATACAGAGTGCACAAGCCGAAGCGTGCAAATATATGACGGTATTTAGTGTTTGTTTCACGAAATTAATAATATCCAGATTATACACATGATTAACTTATTGCAATATTATTAGCCCTCCACTCGCCAGCTATCTTAGAATTACTAAGACTCCAGCCCTTGTGACACTGGACGGCTGTTTAAAAGGCGGAAGGCTCAAAACAATTCATTTTTAAATAAATGTTTCGCGTGTAAATATATGACTGTATAATATGCTCATGGTTCTCCATTGAGCACTCTGCAAACGCGGTTTTTACTATATCGTCTATAGTCTATAGTCTATATATATATATATATAGACTATAGATTGTAGTTTTTCGCTTACCTCAAAACTTGTCTGCAACAGGCTGTTTCATCTGTAAAAGAATCATCAGGCAGTTTTACCTATAGATTGTATATATATAGACTATATATATACAACATGCATTACAACATGCATGTCTGCAGATTGTACTATATATAGACACAATAATCAGTTCAACCGACACTTAAACATCGTCGCCTGATGATCGCATTAAGCGTGAAACTCGGAGTTGTGACTCAATTTTAAGTAAAGAAACTTTTTATATATATATATATATATATATATTATACGTGTAGGTTTAGGTATACGAAACGCAAAGAGTGCTCGACCGTACAACATATAGTTAGAGCAAATTATAGATTTTCGCTTACCTCAAAACTTGTCTGCAACAGGCTGTTTCATCTGTAAAAGAATCATCTGTAAAAGAATCTGTAAAAGAATCATCAGGCACTGCCTGATGATTCTTTTACAGATGAAACAGCCTGTTGCAGACAAGTTTTGAGGTAAGCGAAAATATATATATATATATATATATATATATATATATATATATATATAGTTAAATCTGCTGACATGCATGTTTCGCCGTTCAACGGCTCGTCAGTGCAGTGTAACGCAGTCTAGATGCGAGTGACTTCGTATTTATACACCATACTCTTGCCCTCCCCAAGCGCATGTGGTACAATACTCAGACACATGCGCATCCAGACATGCGTGAAGTGTCTTGAGGCCAGAGTGCTCAAACGACCACAAGGGAAGTGAGCTTTGCATTATCGCTTATATAACCACCAATTAACCTCACAGAGCGCTCAACAACACAAGTGAAGGAGCATATTATATGAACGGGTTTTGGTTCACGAAATGAACGGGTTTTGGTTCACGAAATGCCAAAGAGTGCTCGATAGATAGAGCAAATATAGCCGTTTTCGCTTACCTCAAGGTATCCACTACAGCCTGTTTCACGCAATAAGCGATAATCAAGCTCGTTATATATATATATATATATATATATAGTCAAATCTGCAGACATGCATGTTTCGCCGTTCAACGGCTCGTCAGTGCAGCTTGTAACGCAGTCTAGATGCGAGTGACTTCGTATTTATACACCATACTCTTGCCCTCACCAAGCGCATGTGGTACAATACTCAGACACATGCGCATCCAGACATGCGTGTATATATATATATATATATACCTGATGATCGCATTAAGCGTGAAACTCGGAGTGGTGGCTATAAGCTATAATGGTGAAACTGGTGGCTATAAGCTATAATGCAAAAGCTCACTTCCCTTGTGGTCGTTTGAGCACTCTGGCCCCATGACACTTCGCGCATGTCTGGATGCGCATGTGTCTGAGTATTGTACCACATGCGCTTGGTGAGGGCAAGAGTATGGTGTATAAATACGAAGTCACTCGCATCTAGACTGCGTTACAAGCTGCACTGACGAGCCGTTGAACGGCGAAACATGCATGTCTGTAGATTTGACTATATATGCTCCTTCACTTGTGTTGTTGAGCACTCTGTGAGGTTAATTGGTGGCTATAAGCTATAATGCAAAAGCTCACTTCCCTTGTGGTCGTTTGAGCACTCTGGCCCCATGACACTTCACGCATGTCTGGATGCGCATGTGTCTGAGTATTGTACCACATGCGCTTGGTGAGGGCAAGAGTATGGTGTATAAATACGAAGTCACTCGCATCTAGACTGCGTTACAAGCTGCACTGACGAGCCGTTGAACGGCGAAACATGCATGTCTGCAGATTTGACTATATATATATATATATACTAACAATATTTTTAAACTCGTAGACAAGAATTAAGCATTAAACATTCTTTGTGCAACAGCAGAAAATCGTACATTTTTGAAGACAAAACATTCTTATAACATTCATGCCAAAATCATGGATCTCAAATCATATCTTCCTATTGGGAAGTCGTTCTTCAAGCAGTTTTAGTTTAAGTGCAACCTGTGATCATGGAGGAGTCGTTCTGTAGATGTTCCTGTCATTTGTTTTAGGCCTGCTCTGGGATCTTAACTCGCCTTAAATCGCCTTAAATCGCCCTAACTCGCCTTAAATCGCGGATAAAAATTGGCAAAGATTCTCTTAAATCGCTTAAACTCGCACTAAATCGCCTAAACTCGCCAACCAAATTAAAATGCTGAAAATAGTAAATACCATATAGTGTAAACACCCTTTCTCCAGGAGAAGGGGGTTCTGGTTGTTTATTTCAGATAAGATTAGGAGGGCGCTTATCCGAGGGGGCTTGCTGAAGAGAGGGCGCTTAGCCGAAACAAGGGAAGTTACATGCTTATTGATAAAAGCCGAAACACAGTAATGCACTAGTAATTGGAAAGCCACGCACCCCCCTACCCAGGGAACAGCGGACATTAGATAAAGGTTGTGTCCTAAATCATTCTAATCCCCCACCTATACATGGCCTTCTTACTAGTCTAAACATGACTAAAGTCCCCCGCTACCTGGGCACCAAAAATGAAGGCTACCATAATAATTGCTTTTAAAATTCAACAAACTATTCTAAAATTTCCCCAATTTTGATCATTGGAGGCCAAACATGCAATTTAGAGTTTGTCAAAGTAGGTAAATATTTTGCATTTTGTCTGTTAGCTGTATCTTGCAATTTACACAAAGTCAATACATTATCCTGTAAAAGCTATTTTTAGTAAAACAATGTCTATAGAGTATAGGGTAAATGTCGATGAACAAGGCTTAATAATACATCTCGAACAGACGAATTCCCACTTATTCCCAGCCCATAATCCCTGGCCATCATGACACATATCCAACGTACGCTGTCTAATGCCCTGAGTACCCAGGCATAACAGATAGGCTAATCTGCAAATAAATCCCGCTATTTCCCGGCATGTCCCGGATAGGGGGGTGCGAGGCTTTCCATGACTGGTGCATAAGTTACATACTATCAAGCTTATAGGTATATAATATGACATAGGAACCCTTATATTCAAACAGAAAAAAGTCAGGATGGCAAGGATCAGTCTGTTTTCAACATTTTATCTATTTCGATAAGTATAATTAATATGCCAGTGATATGAACTTCCAGAACAATTCATAAATTGTTTCGTTTTCCTTTATTGAAAATAGTGCGGGGCCTATAAATTACAGGGTAGAGGGCTTATCAACTTTCGAAATTTTAAGTGACGCTAAACTGATACTTTTAATAATTCCGAACGGCCTTATATACAAGTGCTGAATTGCAGTGCCTGTAGTGCACAACATTTAATATTTTAATTATATCAACAGTGTTCAAACTTACATAAATTGATAAACCACAGCATGATCCGGTCAACTTTTATAGTCAGCATTGTCCGGTTCATATCGACTTATATAAAGATCCATGATCGTTTAACAACTAAACCGAGGTTTAACATTTTTAGCGTACGATCTTGGGTCGATAACGCCAAAACCTGGCATTTTCATGAATTCAGTTAAATACTTCATGTTAGCCACTGCGGGGAGGGAGCCTTCTCTCAGGCTATCCAGCGAAAATTTATTATTCAAATCTGGGAAACTTTATATAAACTAAATTTTAACATTAGTGAATTTTTATAAATACTGCACTTTATATATCGAGGGGAATTCAAATAAATACCAATCAATGTTGAGTTTTACTTATTAAATGAACACATGGAAATGAAATACTATATTTGCAACGTAAATTCAAGCTTATTTGGTAAGTTTAACACATATGTAAATTCGTTTGAATAACTACAATGTATTGCCACATTGGAACATGCAATGTCACAGTTTTAATATATTCTGTATCCTTGGAATTTCCAAGATATTGACAAGGCATTCATGCATTTGGAAATTCTCAAAATATAGGATAGCAACCCATGGGATGCACTAAATCTTCTCGTTCCTACATTACAGCCACAACCCTGATTTTTTAGATTTCCAATTGATTGTGGTTCCAGGACTGAACTTAGTAATAGGTATTAGTATGCAATTCAATTTAAAAATACATGTTATTATATACTGGTTTATGTTCTTCATTGTATTAATTCCAGCAATTTGGTGGTATAACCTTAAAATTAGTAATACGGCAAAATAACAAGCTAATTAATAATAAGTTTCAACTGGGTCTTGTTTACGTGACAGTCTAACCAGACCCCCTGGGGGTGTGAGGGGGGAGTGGTGCTCTTTCAAAGTACATTTACTATGCACTATTAATTATGTGTTATTACTGTATTTTGCTTATAGTACTATACTTGCATATTTAATTATTACCATGTATTTTTTCTTAAATCGCCTTAAATCGCCCTAAAACGCCTTAAAACGCATCACCTAAAAGTTGTGTTTTTTCTTAAATCGCCTAAACTCGCCTTAACTCGCATTATCTCGCGGCGAGTTAAGGCGAGTTAAGATCCCAGAGCAGGCCTTGTTTTCCAGCATGTTTATAACTGCCAGGATTATTCTTTTCAATTTTTGGCTTGGTACGTGTAATAACTATAGTCTATATACTTTTCAAAGCAGCAATGCAGTTTTTTGCATTATTATATTAAATATTTTAACCCCTTCACCCAGTGTTAATTTCGACCAAAATATTTGGTGAACCGTTGCCGCGCCCCTTTAGCTAGCTATTAACCGACAGTTAGACTTGCAAATTAGATGAACCCTGAGCCAGATTATTGTGCTTTATCAAATCCTCAGTCTAATCTGCATTATTATTTATATTAGTATGTTCTAAAAAATTATTCCAAAAAATATAAACTATATGTAAATCGTGACATATAATTTAGTTAAATTTAGTATTATATAGTATAATTATATAGACGTACACTTCATGTAATAGTATTCAGTGTAATTCAGTGTTTAACTGCAAACTGATACATTATAATAAACGATTTATCCATCTATCTATAAAATTAATTATGTCATGGAACAGGTTTGCAGGAAAATATTACGCAGCTTTTCTATTGCTTAAGGTGGCTCCCTACAGTTAGTACAGTTTGAAACACGATCTATATAGATCAGATGTCATCCTCACGTCTCACGCGTGGAATTTTCGTGACTTTTCTGCGAAGAAACCACAACCTTTTCATTATAATCGTAAATCTTTGAAATTGAAACAGTACGTATATTGTTAACCAGTTTCTAAGCTTTCTTTTAGTATGTACGTATTTACGTTCAGTATTATCTTTTATAATGTTCAAAATCTTCGACTTGTTGCAGACTAAAAATTCTAAAATAATATTTTATATTCTGCTCAAGGCAGTCTAGAACTGTCAGAGTAATATAATTATTTAAAGCAATCAAAAGTACGTTTAAAAACTACTGCATACAACTACAGTACAGACAGTTACGACTTATACGAGTTGTCTTACGAACATTTGGAATTGTTTGAATGTTTTGAAAAGTCTTCATAGCGATTTCAACAATAAAAACAAATTTAAGAGACGTTGGATTAATTCAATGGGCAAACCACTGACAAACTAGACCAGAAAACAGACCACCTACAAACAATCTTGGGTCCAACAAGCCAAGTGTAACGAAAAGAAAAGAATTTTGCTCGCAATTGTACACCATTTCGAAAAAAAAACAGCCTGTTTTACAGCCAGTGAGTGACTCGAAAAAGTGATGGGCGCGCGAGACCATCACGCGAAAGACACGGACATGCGCAGATGCCGATCTTGTCGAAATGAAATTCTGTTTGGCCGCGTAAGTTTTGTGCGTGGCTTAATGGGTTTAGTTTTAATTTCCTTCGGCGACATTTTTTAAATTTTTGTGTAGTGAACTTACAAGTCGCCTTTTTTAATATATCCAAATTTTGGAAAAATTTACAGATAAGTTTTCTCAGAACAAAAATTTGCAAATATCTAAAAAACTTATCCTACAATCCACCTTAATTTTTTGATATGATGTTCCGCTTAGTATTCCAAATTTACTTGCAAAATTAAAAAAAAATTCACTGAAGGAAATTCAAGTAATTTTATTTTTTGTCCCATTTATAGGATATGACTACTATTGCGCATACGCTGCTGTTGCCATAGCAACGCGACTGTGGTATATTTAGAACCCACAGGTTAGACACATAACAGTTATATTAATAGTTATTACCCAAAAAGCAACTATATATTTCACAAACATGAAGATATGTGTTGCAATTGGGAAAGCACATTTTCACCCCTTGTTTTTATAATAACTGTAGGGAGCCACAGATCAATAATTTAAATTAAATTGTTTTTTTGGCTAACGAAATTAGAATTCTATTCTATTTAGATGAACAAACAGGTATACAGTTCGTTAATAGAAAAAATGCCAAACGCATTTCCTCGCAGGAAATGTTACAAATTGCATTTGAAATCTCAGTGACACCAGAAATTCAAAGCAGATCTAGAATTCACATTTTTAACAGTAACCTGGGATTGCATACATGAATTTACATTAACAAGACAATAAATTGCTCTGGCCGGCGTCAAGCACAGTTAAGAAATCTACCTTGAAAAATGTGTAGAGTTTAGAGCGATATGGTATTTGGAGGGATAGATTTGATTCATTAAGTTATACATTATGTAACCTAGTTTGTAAACTTTTGCTTGCCCTGGCATTATATTAGGTGTTACTTAAGGGATATGCATGGCAATAAGAAATTAGTTAACTTTACCTTATTTCGAAGAAGCTTTAACATTATGTGGAAAACGTTTTGACAGCCTTCTCTAATCTTGCTTAGCTCTTGAAATATTTTGACCAAAATCATCATAAATCAGTGAGCTGTCCGACATCTTCGATTATTGTTGATAAGCATGTTATGTCAGGTAAACTATTTATCTGGACATCCACGTGCACTGATAATTATGAGCCCAAAATTACACTTTGGTCACTATTTCAAGTAAAAAGCCGACTGAAAACATTTTAAAGAACTATACTAATTATACCATTTTGACTAGAAGCAGTTTTATGACTAGAAGCACCGTTAGTGAGATCAAAGATTAATCCAAGATGGTGGGTAGCTCATTGTTTTCAGTCAAAATATTTCAACAACTAACCAAGATATTGAAAATCGGTAATGGAGCTTTAAATATAACGTTAAAAGTTCTTTCAAATGAGAGAAACTAAATTTTTATTGCCATATGCCTTTAAAAATACCCCTTGTTTTGTTTTCCACGGCAGAATATAACTGAAACGTAATTAGCATAATTTATGGATGAATATATTCCTTGCCTTGTTTAAATTTTGCCGGCAGACAAATTCCGATTATACAAAAGTATATGTTCTCCATTGTGATTGAACAATGCATATCGCAATAACGAAGCTCTCTTGGGAGATTCAGTAAATTAAGGCCCCGTCCACACTAATCCGTTTTCGTTGGAAAATGCATCGTTTCAAAAACGCTTGCTTGTGTTCGTGTTGTTTGCTCTGATTTTTGCTGAATTGCTTGTCTCAAACTGGATATATTGATCATTAATCTGCAAGCAATATCTTACTAAGACAACATAATTAATGCTCTACACTGTCCTGGAATATAACCCATATTATCAGCGGTGATTTTAAGTCAAATCTCGACGAACAATACGTAAGGATTTGCCTCTTTCTCTGCAGTGGACATTTTTCTGGTCTTCCTGTAAGATTTTTTCCATAATTAACGACGAATGAATAAATAAAGTCCGAAAATGATGAAAACGTATGTTTACTAAGTGCTAGTGTAAGACTTTATTACAGCATATCCATCAAATACAGTGGCTCTTCATCTGCAATGCAAATTTAAAACTATATAAACTATGCCAATTTGTTTGTTGGTTATGTGGAAAAACAAATCTTCGAACAATACACTGGTCCCTCACCTGACTTCTATCGCCGGTTCATTGATGATTGCTTAGGCACTGCATCATGCTCGCGTGCTGATCTGAATTGCTTCATTAACTTTGTTAATGTTTTCCATCCAGCACTTCAGTTCACATGGGAGATCAGTGAGACCAGTGTATCATTCCTAGACATTCTCATTTCTATCAATGGTAATAAGCTGAGCACATCTGTCTTTTACAAGCCTACTGACTCCCACAGCTATCTTCTCTTCTCATCCTGTCATCCTAAGCACACTAAAACTGCTATCCCTTAC
Source organism: Trachythela sp. YZ-2020 (assembly GCA_016169945.1). NCBI lineage: Eukaryota > Metazoa > Cnidaria > Anthozoa > Malacalcyonacea > Clavulariidae > Trachythela > Trachythela sp. YZ-2020. Next base: position 312,619 of record JADLSH010000287.1, on the reverse strand, counting down.
TCTCAATTCTTACGTCTTCGTCGCCTCTGCAGTGAAGACGACGACTTCGATGCCAAATGTTCCGAAATGAGAAGCTTTTTTGTGAATCGTGGTTATCCTTCCCACCTTTTAGATACTGCCCTTAACAAGGCCTCCCTTATACCCCGTTCAGACACCTTAAGAGAATCTTCGGTTGCAATTTCTAATCAAAAAGTACCTTTAGTTTTAACCTTTCATCCCTTCAATTTTAAAGTAAGGGACATCATTTGCCGGAATTTTAATCTACTTAAAAATGACCCTGCAACGTCTTCCATTTTCTCCGAGACCCCACTAGTCTCTTTTCGACACAGTAAAAACATCCGGGAAACCCTAGTGCACAGCTCACTGCGACAGGACTCTGTGTCACCAGCTGGCACTGTTTCCTGTGGTCGTGCTAAGTGCTACACTTGTAAGCATTTAAACCTCGCCACCTGTATTTCGGCTCCAAAATCTCAGTTTGTCATCACACAGTTTCACGTGCATCTCCTCCAACCTCGTTTACTGCATCTCTTGCAGCAAATGTGGCTTGCTCTACATCGGAGAGACTGGAAGACGTTTAGGCGATAGGTTTTCTGAGCACTTGCGTGATGTTAAGAACAATGTGCACAACAAACCGGTTGCTAGGCACTTCAACAGTGCCAACCACTCCTTTTCTGATATGAAAATATGCGCCATTCATCCCATTATTGGTGGCAATGATACCCGTCGGAAGCAAGAAAAGCGTCTCATTTTTAAACTTGGCACCATTCAGCCTGATGGTATCAATGAGCGCCTCTCCTTCATCTAGCTCATTCTTTTCTCTTAAATACTTCTTATATACTTTCCTCTATATCCCCTCTTCCCTTCTCTTGTACGACATTTATAGCGCTTTGATAAGTGTAACGCCTGTGCGCAGGCCTTCGACCCTATAATCGGGCCGAAGCCACCTCTATATATCTTTACATATTAATTCTATTTTGTTATGATTGTTATGACTACTTTATTTTCATTGGTTAATATTTTGTTCACGTGTTCATATGAGAAAGCGGGCTGGCCCGCTTGGCGAGATCTCGCCTCTTTGAGCCGAGACCATAGGTAGGCGGGATGAAAAATATTCCATATGAACACGACAGCCCGCCTATCGGGATGAAATCGAGAAACCAAATTTCCGATTTTGCCGCTTAATTTGTCGATTTTTACTTGGTTTTATGTTTGTTTTACAATCAAGCATAAAATATGTTGCTAAACCAATGCTTTTTATTGCAAAAAAATAAAAAGCAACAACAAAATCGTTAAAATATTTGTGTTGCGTGCATGAAATGTACACGTTTTGCAACGCTAATTATAGAACAACATTGTAATTTCATCTCGGCAAGCGGGATGAAAAACTCCTTATGAACACACGAAAATATTCGTCCCGCTAGGCGAGACGTCTCGGCAAATGGGATCATATGAACAGGCCCTATACAGGGTGTATAAAAAAAAACTGAACAAAATTGAAATTGCTCTCAACTTCGCGAAGCGGCTCCAGATACGAAGTTTTTTATTAATATATATTGTTTGGGTATTTATAATGTAGAATAAACTAAAAATTTCTGAAAGTTACAATTTTCAAAACCCAGGGGGGTGTCTTGTCCAACAGATCAAAAATGGCTTGCGCACGAAATTTGAATGCTTAAAAGCTATTTTGAATTAGTGGGTGGAAAATGTGTTGGGTGTTGCATTGCTGTTCAAAATTTCAGAAAATTTGGTTAAGTGTAAGCCCTTCAAAACGTCGCGCAAACTTTCATTTTTAAGAAAAAACAGCTTTGCATGCTTAATTTACGCCTTTACCTAATTTGCATATTGTCTAGACAATGAAATACAAGATTACAGTCGAAACCGGGGACCTGCGTGGTGCTGGTACTGATGCATCTGTTTCAATCAAACTCACTGGTAATAATAGCCAATTAAATTTTCTAGAAATGGCAAACAGTAATTCTATTATTAGACAAGTAGAGAATTCATATTATAAGATCTTGTAAATTAGTATCGATATGTCAGCCAGTTAATCTAAAGAGGAAAAGCATTTCTCGATGTTTCAGGCAAAGGTCCTGCGTCCAATACCTCTCCTGACGAAAAGCCTTCGCTCGAAACGTCGAGAAATGCGGCGTGTTTTTTCTCGTTTGAATTGATTGGTGTAAATGCTTGTCAATTGCGTGCTATATTAGTTCTTATATTTTTGCTGAATGGAGGATTATTATTAAACCAGGTGACATTGCGGTGTCGATTCCGGTGCTATTTGCCTGGTTGTCAGTGTAGCATATTTGAATGTTTAGTTCATGAGTGCATTGTGCTCGAATTTCTGGCGACGAAGACCTATATTGTATGTAACTAGACCTTGTCATGCACTTCCTCGAATTTGCATAAGATGTTTCGAAACGATGTTAAAGTAAATATTCCCTATATGTACAGGTAAAGATGGAGCTGAAACATCCAAATTCTCACTGAGCAAACATTTTGACAACGACTTTGAGAAAGGTGAAACCGATACTTATGACGTAGGCGGTGATGATGTTGGTGAAGTTGTAATGATAACTTTGAACAACAATGGCATGGGTATAAAGAGTGACTGGTATATCGCTAAAGTTGTCATAGAGAAAGAGAATGAGGAAAGCAGCAAGTACATATTTCCTTGTTATCGCTGGGTTATTCATCACTTGGTGGTTTACGAAGGAAAAGGTACAAAATATTCGTCGTACATTATTAAAAGCAGATTAGTACTTCTATTTCTAAATGACCAACATTAAATTTGGATCAATACTTTTTGGATTAATTAGGTAAAATATTGAGAACATGGAACGTAAAATGGCGCACAGCATTATGATTTGGTTGAAAATTTTCAAAAACTATCCTAGATAAAGAAAATAATAGTTTATATTTTAAAATTATCATTTCAAAGTGATGGCGTGTATTGGGGGGCGACATTTAGTATGGCGATATATACTAAATCATCGTTAAATAATTTAGACGTTTACACAAAATCGGATAGTTTTGTGGACCGTTTCATAAAGCTATCCAGTATAGTGTAAACAACAACATTTGGTAACTTTATAAAATGCCACGGTATGGTGTAAACACGAGGTTAGAACAAACACATCGAATATAAAGTTTTCCACGTTCGTTCGTAGAAATTCAGTAAACCACATGGCACAAGCAACGGGATCAAAGTATGTGATACTACACTATTATACTGACCAAATAATAATAAACTTTTAATTACTAAAACAATTTTCTTTCACCCAAAAATTGCACATAGACGTGACTCGATGTAAGATACGATGACTAGATACGATGTAAAACCTATCCGGCGATATATATGAAACGTGCCACTTCAGCTAGAATCAGAGAGGTAGTTCGTTCCAAAAATCACGTCTAATTTGAATAGGAGGCTATGCCATATCATTTTCGCGTCGCTACGGAAAGCTATCTGATACATCAACTATCCAAAGTACATTTACCAATATAGATAATAAGTTTCTTTGTATTCATCGATGTCCTAAATTATATATAACCTTGTTTCATGTTATATTGAAGATGAAAACGCTGACCTACTTCTTATGATAAATGAGGTTGTTTTGTGAATGTCAAAACTTCTTCGGATAACTGTGGTATTCACAACATTTATTCACAGCGTTTGAATTAAGATTATTTCATTTAAATCAACTCGAAAAGGTGGCAAATCCTTCAGCGCCACTGTTTACTTATGCAGGAAACATGCTTTAATTTTGTTATCCATACTATACTTTTTAGCGATATTACCTAATTCTCAAGAGAATGTAAAAGCTTTAGCTGAACAGCGTAAGAAAGAAGTCAGTGAAAATAGGAAGCTGTACAAGTGGGGATCAGATCCAAGATATAATCAAGATCTCCCTGGATTTGTCGAAGCTGAAGAGCCAATGTCACTACCAAAAGAGGTGCAGTTCACCGACGAAGCCACGATATCCCTTTTCAAAGTTGGCTTGGTAGTCTTTGCTAACCTTGGAATGAGTCACCTTTTTGAGATTTGGGACTCTTGGGATAGCTTGGACGATTTCCGAAACCTCATCACTCCAGCCATGAAAATTGGTCTTCCTGATGCTGCTGAGTATTGGCGAGATGACGTGTGGTATGGATCACAATTTCTCAACGGCTCAAACCCTGAAGTGATAAAAAAATGTGAAAAGCTGCCTGGAAATTTCCCAGTGAAGAATGAAATGGTGGACAAACTGCTGGATCGGGGATATTCTTTGAAAAAGGCCATCAAGGTAATAACATATTTGTGTTATGAATCCTTTATTTCTACGCGAGAAAGTGAGAACTTTACAACTGATTGTTTTATTACAAATAGAATAGAATAGACTAAAAATTATCGTTCAGTGTCTGTTCTTAAAATGTTTTTGTTTCTTCTTCTTTGTCTTCTCTCGTCTGCTGTATCTTGCCTCTCTTTGCCTCATTCGAGCTGGACTCGCCCTTTCTATAATAACGGTTCAGGGAGTGGTTGTACACGTGACTTGGCGAGTGGTATGATTTAAAACCAGCCAATCAGCGTAAATGGCGTTGGAACCTCGTACCAGCTCTCTATCTCTGTTTATATAAGGCGTACGCGTTGACGAGTCGGTTTAAGAATGTTCATAACTTAACTAACTTAACATAATGTTACCAGAAAACTTTCAAACTGTACCTATGTGAACTTTGTTTTACGAATGAGCCTAGTTTAAAGAGATTTTAACGAAGTAAACTTTCGATGACGTAATAATTTATTATAATTTTATGACTGAGCGAAATATACCAAAGAATGATTGACGGCAAACCCCTAAGCATGTGCACGTGCAAGTCCAGTGTTCAGTTTAACGTTGAACTTTGAGTTATGCAAACACATCTGCCCACCATGCAAGGTTCTTATCAGACTTTGACAGTTTGAAGTATCATTTATCTGAAATTATCATGCCTAATGGAAAAGGTAATTGACACTTTTGCAGAAAGAATGTCCATTAGCCTATATTTCCATTAATTTGACGTAATTAATGTTTGCAATGGCCTGCGGTGCAAATTGAACTATTTTTATACAATTCTATATACTTTCGTAACATATGTTTCATTACATCTCCAAAAATAGTTTAGTTTTTACAGCATCCGCGAACACAAAATGTTTGTTAAAGTATTGGCAGTCTAGGACCGGACTTACACTGGATTTGGATTACGCGACGTCCGGTGTGAACGTATATATGGACTGAACTGCGACCTAATTTAGCGTCTTGAGCCCATCCTATCATGCAGGTGCGCTGAAATAATGTGGACGAATCGAGCTTAAAAGAAGTGGAAATATATAATTGTGATGTATAGTCGTCACCAGCACAAATGTCACCAATGTGCACTTGTGAAACGAAAAATATAAAGTGTTATTACACTTGCTACTTAGGTATATTTATTCGGAATTAATAACAACCTAGTCTGAATACATCTCACTAATCAGCCAAGTCCACGAGCCAGTCAATTCAAATCCGGTGTGTGAGCAGTGTGAACATTTCGTTTATTGATACGTTAAGATGCGCGTTTCATTCGAATATACATTTACAACAGACGAAACTAAATATATACCATATATTCTTTGAGAGGGCTGAGAGATAATAATTAATGGTGTTATCTGTTAGTAGATGGTATTAGTAGAGGGAATACTCGAACGGAAATATATATACATTTTTTAGACCTTGCCAGGAGCAGTTGCGAAAAATGCAACTTAGACCCTCTGGCAGGAAGTGAACCTGCGGCCCTGCGATTTCGGTGCAGCGCTCTAACCAACTGAGCTACAGAGTCCCGTTGCTGAGCGTTAACCGAAAGTTCGGTAAAGTAACATTAGTATCTGTTAGTAACATTATTGCAAGATTGTAACAATAGCAAAGTAAAGCACGCGCGTTGAATTAAAAAAGATAATCAAATTGTACTCATCCTATATGTGCCTAAAGGAAAATAGAACAGACTTTCAAGAATAAAAATATAGTAATTACGTAATACAGGTTGTAATGGTTGTAGGTTACGTAATACAGGTTGTAGGTTACGTAATACAGGTAAAAGGTTGTGTAACTTGTGACTACCATCAGCCGATGTTGAGCGAAAAAGTTTATCACACAAATTTTGACGTCGAATGGACAGCGTATCAAGGTTTGATAATTCTAGCCTTTCTTCGTATGTCATCCTTGGAAAGATGATAGATAATACACGTTTCTGGACTCGTTCTAAGTTCTCTTGGAGATATTCTGGCAAAGTGTAATGGAATACTTGTGCCCCATATTCTAGAACAGGTCGAATACATGCACGGTAAAAGTTGACGATGTCAGATGTAGAAAAAACAGGCGTTTATTGGCTTTCTTGATTACGTTGTTCACATGATTGTTCCATAATAGATTGTCAGAGACCGTAAGGCCCAAGATTTTTGCATAGTGAACTACCTCGATTGGTTTTTCGGTAATCATTACTGGATCAATGTGTTGCTTCTGACGTTTAATGTCGATTAGTTGTTTCTTGCATTTGTCAATGTTAAAGCCCCATAAGGATAACAGTGTATGGGTTACCCTGTTTTAATAAAATTTATATTACATTACATAATCTGTTCTGGAGTGACCAGTTCTCGACGACGTCCACACTTTTTTGTACCTGGCTGCGAGAATCTCTGTGAACAACTTCGGAGATGGTCGTGTCGTCGACAAATTTACAAGTATGCGTATCAACCACTTTAAGGGCATTTATCATGAGCAGAAAGAGCCAGGGGCCTAGCTTAGTTCCTTGTGGCACACCTGACGAAACTCGACCCATTCAGAGTAGCAATTGTTAGAAAGTTTTACCCTTTGAAATCGGTCAATGAGGAAATCAACGACCCATTGAAAGATTTCCTTAGGAACAGCTAATGCACGGAGTTTTCCAAAAGGATGTGCTGGTCAATCAGATCAAAAGCCTTCCTATAGTCAAAAAGTATCACTCTGACCGCTGCACCTGTGCCGCCTGTAGCGAGCGCCCACTGATGTATCATGGAGACAAGTGCATGAATCGTTGAGGATTGTTGGATAGCACCGTATTGACACCACGAACTCTTCGGCGACCTTCGAAATGGTTGGAGTAACTTAAATTGATCGGAGATGTTTGTTGATGATCGTGATAGGCTTCTGCTTAGGAAGTGGTGTGACGTAAGCACGTTTCCAAACGGACGGAAGCTTCTTCTCAAGAAGAGAACCGTTGAGAATAGAGCAGATGTGTCGAGCAAGAATTTCAGCATAGTCTTTTAGTAACCAATTTGGGACACAATCGGGGCCAGAAGCTTTACGCGGATTCAGCTTGGAAAGAATGTTGTAAGCAGCTATTCAGTTGCCAAATCGAGGGAACCGTATGTTGGTTGATCCAGGTCGTTTTGGATGGTGATAGAGTCCAAGGGTTCATAAGTACGAGTAGGTTCTAAGAACGCGTTGTTTATTCGATTAGCGAGATCAGAACCTTGGATATCATCGTCCACGTTCTCCAAGTGAAACTGTGCTAGTAAGTTTTCAACACCTACAGAAGGGGCCATACGAGAAATCCGTTTTTCTTCTTTCCACCAGAGATGGCGTTGTCTCGCCTAACTTCTTTGTTGTTAAAGTAATTACTTCCAAAAAGCCATTTTTCTCTATTAATACGCTTACGGTTCACTGGATATAAGTTAACGTTATTATCGCGAAAGGCCCGTTGTCTGCGTAGGACGAGCTTCTTGAATTTGGCAGTAATCCAAGATGGATCGTTGGCATGCACTTTTAAGATGAACACTTATAATTGGCATTATACTATCAAGTCCTATTTTGATAAGATTTATAAATAGAGTGTTCATCTAGCTCTTCGCAGGATGATACAGACTCGATAATGGACCAATTTATCGAACATAAGTATCTTCCCAATTCTCTTCTCCGCCGAGTATCTCTTCTTTGAACAAATGTAAGGTGACAACATTATGGTCAGAATGACCGAAAGGAAGGTGTATGTTGAAAGAATCGCTTGAGTAATATTGGTAATAATTAGTTATAATTAAAGGGTTTGATCCTTTCTTGTAGGAAAGTGAACTAACTGTTTCATCTTGAACTGCCTTAGGAGAGGACTTATGTCGAGACGGTTGAAATCCCCGGCTAATAGAAGTCCACAATTAGGATATTGAACTTCGATTTCTGTGATCCTCCCATTAATCTCAAATATATGGCGGATTGTGAGGAGTGGAATGAGCGAAAGTTTAAAAACAAATGAGAAACTTGAAAGTCGTTTTATGCGAAGAGTCGTGAAATGAATTTTTTCGAGATATATGATCGAAATTAAGTCGTAAAATATAAGGCAAGTTTGTTTTAATTGTTGTCTGTTGATGTTTTGTTGCTCTAAACTATTGTTGCTTTATACCCGATTTTCCAGGTAATTTCAGTGTAGGTGTAAGTTTATTAAATTATCCTATTTTATGTTATCAAAAGTTTAAAATTTAAAGGAAACCAAATAAATCTGGCCTATCAAGAGGAGGTAATCCAACTTTGGTATGCTATCACGCGCATAATATTTAGTATAGATTTACCGTTTTCACACAAATACAGATCAGGCTCATAGCTGTCAAATGACACCTATTTTGTATCACTGTATTCAATAATGGCCTAATACGATCCCATGAAAAAAGAGTGGTCGAAATCACATTTTTCCACCTTTGGGAATTAAACGTCCTTCGACATTTTGACCATTTGCCCAAATGATGGTTGCCTATTTGTGAAACGCACAGCATTCCAGTTCAGTCTGCAAACTTCTTGTTTCGTAAAATGTTTCAACCATTTCGTTGTTAAATCGTGATTTGAACCTTCTCTAAATTTACGAAGATAAATAGCCCATGGGTTACTCCATCTTATTAAAATTCTTAAATTTGAATCCGAAATGAGAATGATTTCAATAGGCAGACAATAGCTGTGCACTCAACTCCCATGCAATGGTGGAAAAATGCGTTTTTGACCGGAAATATTTAATCGCGTATCATATTTGGTCATTTTTGATCGCAATGATACAAAGAAAGTATCATTTGACAGCTAAAAGATTGATCTTTATTGGTATGACAAAAGTAAATATAAACTAAATAATAAACATGCAACAACAGGCTGAACTTGGATTATCTTTTTTGATACACTCTGTACATCATATATTTCGGAAATTGATAATTCAATAGGTAAAACTACTAATCTTTGTATTATTTTTGCCGTTTTGTTTGGTACAAAAATGTAAAATACCTTACTTGGATTAAATTTAAGATACCTTACTCAGTCTTAAATTCGCGCGATTTGATTTCGCGGACCGTTATGCAATAATTTCGCGCATTATTTTTCGCGCATGTTAGGGTCCCAATTGTTTCCGTCTTAGCTTCCATACCGACGTTCCGTCATTTTTTCAAGATCAAGGAAATGTAACATAGTTTTGTTACTCACCATTAACTCCATAAATTGATAGCTTTTTAATCATAATATCATGATCTACGCAGTCAAATGCCTTCTTCAAATCCAAAAAATATAACTCCATTCATTAAGTTATAAAATATATTCAAATCAAAAATATAACTCCATTCAAAAAATATAACTCCATATTAATGTACCAATTATTTGTAACCCCTAATCGGGATGTTTGTGTTTACTGTTTTTTCCTGAGCCCTGCTTGCTGTTTTGTAAGGAGGTTGTTGTTTTCTAAATATGCATCATGATGTTTCAGATGAAGCCACCTGAATCGAAAAATCCCATCAGAAAAATTAGCAGGGCTGTTTCTTTATGTAGCTGTAACAACGAATCTAATGGCTAATACATATTATACATAGTGTCACATAAAATAACTAGTAATTTTACTTGTTTTATTTTCTATATTTTGTGTTGAGGAGGCAAACGTTTACACGCGGATTATTTTTCGCGCATGTTAGGGTCCCATTTGTTTCCGTCTTCCATGCTGACGTTCCGTCATTTTTTCAAGATCAAGGAAATGTAGCATAGTTTTGTTACTCACCGTAACCTAAAGTTACCCTAATCCCAACCCTAAACCTAACCAAATGAAACTGAAAATCGGGAAAATTACGTAACGTTAGTTTTGTAGATGGAAACGAGTAAAAACCGCATGTTAGAGCAGCAAATCTTTTCGTGTGCAGTGGATTATTTTTCGCTCAGTTATAATTTCGTTCACCTATGGTCTGCACGAATTCTAATAATTTCAGCCTAGAAATGGCTGACTAAATGAGATAATGTGATAAATGCACAGATTATATATCTGTTTACAATTTTGATATACAGGGTGTCCCAAAAAGATGCTCCCCACCATTTTTGTCATAATTATTGCTATGTTAGCTTTAATATAGCCTAAGATTCAGATATCTATACTAGATTGAATAACTAACATATCCTGTCATTCCATTGATATTTGACAGATCAAAATAGCCAACCGTTCGCCTTCTAGAATCACTTAAGGAGGTTACACCAATATTGCTCGTTTGCAATCGACGCCATCTTGGTTGATTTTCCTGGCAACTAAAAATCTATATTCTTCATTCTTTTCGTATTGTGCCAGAAATCGTATACTATTCATAATACACTAAGATGTTTTCAAAACAAACCAAAAATATTAAAGCAACTCAACTATTTCGATGTAAACGGCTGGACAAAACTTTAAAATCAACCAAGATGGCGCCAAATGACACGTAGTGACGTCATGTGCAAGCAAAGAATAATCTTGACTTGTCTAAATTATGAAAATTAGGTTAAAAGTATTTTACTATTTAAGAAGGGGTTTTTAAAGAAAATTGCTACATATCTAATCTCAAACTGATGTTTTGCGTTCCCTAACATCAATGTTTTCTTTAATGAAAAATAAGGAAAATGAGGCAAAAGCTCGGACAGGGAATAGATGCCCTGAATTTGGTGTTTTATGACAAAATTATGGAGCACAGCAATTAAATATAGGGCTTTCGCCCCCTTCCTACCCTAATCCCAACCCTAAACCTAACCAAATGAATCAAGAAAAATTAAATTGAAGTTCGGGAAAATTACGTAACGTTAGTTTGTAGATGGAAACGAGTAAAAAACGCACGTTAGAGCAGCAAATCTTTTCGCTCGGATAGTTTTCACCCAGTTTTAATTTAGCGCACGTTTGGTCTGCACGAATTCTAATACTGCGCGAATTTAAATACAAGCAAGGTATATATATGACCGTGTTACCATGATTACCACTTGAATACTTGATTGCTTGCAGGGAACAAGCGTTCGGTCAACGAAGAAGTTATTAATTAGGATTGTTTTATGTTGATACGGTCTGGGAACTATAGTTGTTTGGCTAGGGGGGGGGGGTTGCTGCATGTACGTATTTCTAGTATGTTTTTCAACTATCGCGCATTCCACTTCTGACAATCCGTCATGTACTTGAGATCAGTGGGAGGTCTACCCATGCAACGATGAACCCATATCGACGCACCCGCCATAATCGATGGATTTTCACTTCGTTAGCTCTCCTTTTTTCACGCGTGTAAATAGGTAAAATAGGAGAGCTGAATTAGTACCCTCGCCCCGGTAGGGCGCTGATGAGCCGTTGGCTCGGGGATGGAGTAAATATTTTGCTATCTGTATAAAAGCTGATCACAAAATTAATACACAGTTTTAACCTTACAACGTCATTGCATGTTGAATTACCAAAGAAGGTGCAGCTCTTGAACAGCATTTCCTTAAATTAACACGTGGTATACGTTCTAACAAGAAATCAAACAAGCCATGTTTAATTTTTTATTACTATAGAAAGGCTTAATTTTCATCGTTGACTACAAAATTCTTGAATGGGTGAGCACAATGAACACAGATGAAGATAAACGCTACATCACACCAGCTATGGGGCTGTTCTATTTGAGGAACAACGATGATTTGGTGCCTATTGCCATTCAATTGGGTCAACAACCTGGCAAGGACAATCCAATATGGACGCCTTTGCAAGACACTGACTGGGACTGGATTATGGCAAAACTTTGGCTTCGATGCGCTGACACACAATATCATCAGGTTAGACCTGACGCACACAATATGTAATACTTTCTGTGCGTCTTCTACACACAAAATGTTTTGAAAGGGATTATAAAAAGTGTTGTAAAGAGCGGAAATCTATGGAATTATTCGGGAAAGTATTTGTGTTCTATTCTACTGTAACGTCTTACACTCTTTTCACTAAATGAAACTGAAATGAAATCTATTTGTTTCTGTGGTCTGGAATACAGCTTACGGAATGCATTGAACTAAAGTGGTAGCCTTTTTAGCTACCGAACCGTCCACAAACACCATTTTAATATATGTAAATATATAATTTGCCATGAATAAGGATATCCAGCCACCTAGCTAATGCAAAAATCAGTTATAAAAGTCTAACCGATAAAATATTTTATAACTATAGATGATAACACATCTTCTTCGCTGTCATTTAATGATGGAACCAACCGCTGTGTCTTCTTGGCGAAATCTTCCATCTGTTCACCCAGTGTGGAAGCTTCTGTATCCTCACACGAAGGGAATTATGGCCATCAACACTCTTGGACGAAACGAGTTGATTCCTGAAGGCGGCTTGGCTGACAAAGTGCTCAGTATTGGAGGTGGTGGGCAAATCACCTTGTTAAAGAAGTACTACAGAAGCGTTACATTTGATAGTTATGATCTGATCAAGAATCTCACTGAACGGGGTGTTAAGGATCTACGAAAGTTCCACTACAAAAACGATGCTTTGCTTCTCTGGGACGCCATCCACCAGTTCGTGCAGGATATTATTTATATCTACTACAAAGATGACAAATCTGTCCAGAAGGTAAATATTGCGATGTTAGTTTAACAGACTAGAAGCCAACATAAACTAGAACCAGTTCGAAGTTTTCATTTCCATTCCGGCCAAAAATACTCTATTTTTTCAGATCACATTACGTTACCTTACATTATATTATTTGACACTATTTTCCATCAAAACTGTCTTTGGCTGACTGTCAATCAGATGGAGCTCCTCAATGGCTGACTAAATCAGATAATGTGATAATTGCACAGAATATATATCTGTTTACAATTTTGATACACACGGTGATCCAAAAAAATTCTCCCCACTATATATTTTGTGATAGTACTATGTTAGCTTTAATATAAGGTTCAGAATAGCTAGATTGAATAGCTAACATATCCTGTCATTCCATTGATATTTGACTGGTCAAAATAGCCAACCGTTCGCCTTCTAGAATCACTTAAGGTGGTTACACCAATATAATCCTGACCTGTCCAAATTATAAAAATTAGGTTAAAAGTATTTTACTATTTTAGAAGGCTTTTGTAAAGAAAATGGCTACCTATCTACTCTTAAACTGATGTTTTGTGTTCCCTAACATCAATATTTCCTTTAATGCAAATTAATGAAAATGAGGCAAAAGCTCGGGCAGGGAATAGATGCCCTGAATTTTCTGTTTTGGGATAAAATTATGGAAAACAGCTAGCAAATTCAGGGCTTTTTGCCCCTTCGTACCAGGGTTAAACCTAATTTTCCCTAATTTTTGCACGAAGCCGAATCTCGATAATAAGGACCAGATATCACCAGTCTTATAAAAGATAGGTAGGCATTCTATTGAAAATTCCTTTGAAGAGGATTGAAATACTTTAAACCTAATTTCCATAATTTGGCCAAGTCAAAATATTGTATCGCCACCTTAAGTGATTCAAGAACGTACGCCATTGGCTATTTTGACAAGTCAAGTGTCAATGGATTGACAACATATGATAGTTTAACTTACTAAATCCAGTCTAAAAACCTGAAACTTCTATTAAAACTAAGGTAGTATGGTAAACACAATAGTAATTTGTAACGTAATTTGATTAAACGCTGATTTCAATGTTCTTACTTAAAACTATTCAACTTGTGTGCCCGGTGGCCAAAAGGCTTTTCTGCGCGTTGGATAATTAATATCCGTTTTTTCAACAATTCTAACCGACATATCCTCTACCATGCATTCCCATCCGAAAAGAAATGCGTATATAAAAGCTTATCTGCAATTCCCCTTTTTATAAGTATACGCGCCCGATCCTTTCCGGATAGTCACTCGAAAGTTTGACCGAAATAACCTGACTTTAACACTTTTTGTGATAAATTTGGCCGAATTTTCTTGATTTCGCCACCATTCACCCGAATTTCGTTGGTTTTCATTGATTTCTCTTTTTTTTTGGGGGGGGGGCGGTTGTCTCCCTCCACACCCGCCCCCTGTCTTGTACGCCTATGCATGCCCATACATGACCATATTCGTTCACACTGCTCTTGGGGTTATTGAAGCGTTTTCTGAATGATGTTAATGTGCTTCCCCTATATATTTTCGAGCATTGTTTAAACTAATCACGTGACCACAAATAACCTGAAATATTTCTCATATATTTATCTATTTGGAAACTTACACATATGGTAGTTGAATTTCAAAATTACACTAAGTACCCTACAAGTCATACATGGCAATACACTCAACTACGATACTACTATTACTATACATGTAATCAATTAACAACTGCATATTGTCAAGGCATTGATCACCGCGGTAAAACATCGCGAGAAAAATCCAGGACTTTCCAGGATTTCCAAGGGCCGTACGAACCCTGAGTAAAGGCCGGCCTCCACTTGCACTTACGTACGCACAATTGCACGCACGTATGTGTTTATACTTTCGTGAAATTTGATTGGTTAAAAAAGTAAAAAATGGCGGCAAATCTAAATTCCAACAAATGATTCCAACTTTCAAAACAAAACATCGCCATTTACTGTAATCATTTAAGATAAGTGAAACAAACAAGAAAATAGAGCAGACGGGGGGATACTTTCCTCTAACCTTGAAAGTATAAAAAAATAAACGAGATGTATCGAGCGCTTCGTCCAAAATTATCAATTACGGAAGTTCAGACGTAAATAATTATACGGTATTACAAGCAAATTCAATCTTTCGAGTAAATCATAAAGTTTAATTATTGCCATTAAAACGCAAGGATTTTTTATGCTACGCAAAAAATGATATTAAAAAATGTGGAGCAAATGAACCTGCGAAATATGTGATTGTATATGATTAGTTGTCATCTGCGGTTCATTTTCTTGCACGATGCTATTTCTTGAAGTAGACTTGCGGTGTTTACATTATCAGTTTAAAAACGATATTTGATCTAGACATATAGCGTTCCACAAATGAACATGTACAATTCAGAATTGTAGAAAGCATCGTTAAATAGGGATGTTTTCCAAGATATCTGTTTAGGGGTACCAGAATGTCTAGGTTGATTGTCAGAATATGATCAATAATTATTATATAAATTCTAAAATCTCCGGTTTTACACTTAAAGAAAAATTTTTACACTCCAACCATGACGAGTTATATAATAGGGAGCAAATTTGAGCGCAATAAGCGGCCTTTATAACGAAGGTCATTCAATGTTTTCTAAAACCACTAAATTGTAGATAAATGATTGAGGGGCAGAAATCTGCAAGCAGAAGCACAAATACGGAATGTAATCTGAGTACATGGTTGTGTTGTAGCAGCACGTACCTGCGCAAAACGTTCTACTTACGCTATATTTTTAAAGCGAAGCACTCATCACAGCTATTGTTGTTTAGGATAACGAAATTCAAGACTGGATTCGTGATCTTCGTGAGAACGGCTACCGTTCTGGAAGTGAGAATGTGGATAAGAAAGTCCCAAAATCTTTTAAAAAACGTGATGAACTAATCCATTTTCTGACTATCGTAATATTCACCTGTTCTTGTCAACATGCTGCCGTGAACTTCTCTCAAATGGCTACCTATGGTTACCATCCTAATTCTCCAACATTAATGAGACAACCACCACCAACTAGGAAAGGAGAAATTGACGTCAATCTCATCATGTCCACCTTGGCAAATAAACATCAAGCAGGTGTGATGATTTCCACTGTGAATGCCTTAACTACGATCTATCCCACTGAGGTGAATATAGTAATAAACCTATTTATATATCCTAATTAAGTTAACGATAAACACGATACGTCTAGGATTGAATGAGGATTGTAGTTCTGCTCCATGCAGCACCATGAAGAAATTGGATTTTAGTTTTGGAAATTTATCAATTTTACCACGCACGATGTTGTGAATACTCGTACTCTGTCGATGTTCTGAAATAGGACTTAAGGTGGCTCCCTACAGTTATAGTACAGTTTGAAACACGATCTATATAGATCAGACGTCTCCTCGCGTCCCACGCGTGGAATCTTCGTGACCCGGCAGAAATTTTGAAACAAGCCGCGGGAACTGGGAAGTTATTTTCGGAGACTTTATAGCGAAGAATGTTTTTCATTATAATCGTAAATCTTTGAAATTTAAACAGTACGTATGTTTTTAACCAGTTTCTAAGCTTTCTTTTAGTGTGTTTTTACCTATATATGTTCAGTATTATCCTTTATAATGTTGCATTGACTTAAAAAATCTGAAATTATATTTTAATTATATTCTCTTCAAGGCAGTCTAGGACTGTCAAAGTAATATAATAGTCTTCAAAGCAATTGAAAGTTTGAAACTTATGTTATTCCTGGAGTGTTTGACATATTAAAAACTACAATACAGACAGTTTAATAATACGAGTTGTCTTATGAAAAATACATGTTGTTTGAATGTTTGAAAAGTTGTCACACCGATATCGATTTTAACAACCAAAACAAATTGAAGAGACGTTGGATTAATAGTATTTCTATTTCCATGGTAATTAATCATGCATTTTCATCTCAAACAAGTAAAGAATATTTGGCACAAGCCAAGAAATCGGAATAAAAATACACGACAAAGAACCAAGAACAAAACTATACACTCGTTTGATTTTGTCTCAATTCGTGTTGTTCACGCTTATAATTCAGACGCATGCGCAAAATGCGATCATGTCGAGTCGATTTTTTTTGGCATCAGCAACTTCAACTGGAATTTCGAGCTGTTTTTCTCATGTTTCCTTCGGCACAATTGTTAAACAAGGCAAGAAGAAAAATATATCCAAATTTCAAAATATCTCGAAAACTTATTTGTAAACTACCCTTCAAATTTTGATATGTTATTCCTTTGTGGACCATAAATCTTCCAAAAAAAGTTCAGAAAAATTGACCGAAGGAAAAAAAAGATATTTTCGATACAATCTGAAATTAGACAATATAAGCGCAAAAGATAAGACACTATGTTTGCCATAGCAACACCAACACTATTCCTGTTTGTCCATAAATGGACTGCCCAAGACCTCTTTACATTCGTGGAAATGTTCATTTTGCCCTGTCATATGTAAGTGTATCTAATAAAAATTTGGTTGAAAGCGAAAGTTACTGAAAAGTACACATAGTTTTACAGAACTGTAGGGAGCCACCTTAAGCTCGTGACACTTTAACCTCATTTAACCGTATCGTAACGTACGGTAGCGTTAAATTTTTCTTTTGTGCCGAAATCATTTGCCGCATATCGTCTTGTTTTTCAATGAGTTTCTCAAGAATTAGAATGAAATAATTTCAATTTAGAAATTTCTTGGTGATTATTCTGACAACCTTTTTGGCGATGCTTCAGCTCAAGCAGCCATCGCGAAGTTCAAGAGTGAGCTTGATAAAATTACGCAACAGATTCATAAAAGAAACGAAGGTATGGTGAGTCCGTATACTTGGCTTCTACCTGGTCGTGTTCCTAACGGCATCGCCATTTAATTAAGTGGTACGAACTATACTTCTCACTGTTTCGCAAGAATAGAAACGTAATTCATCTGCTGTTAATTGCTCTTCCGTGTTGAAAAGCACGAACGGAAATCCTTTTTAGTATAGTCTTTATTTTTATACAGTACTAATTTGATTCATTGTAACAAATATACAAAATTTTAATATTTTATTCGATTTAATAATAACGAGACGCTCCATTCAGCGTTAAGTAGCTTGTCCTGCATCGGGCTACTGTAAAAAGGTCCGCATAGCCATAGATTTGATCAGAGATTTGGAAAAGTGGAAATATGACTAAGGCCTCGTTTACACGACACCGGACAAATTTTTGTCCGGACAAATATTCGTGCGGATGCGCTTTCCAAAAGGCAAAAACTTAGTTCAAGGAGAAATTAATCCTTGAAATAGAAAAGTTTTTTTATTTCGACAGTATTTCAGGTGTGGAGATGTTTGATGTGGCCTAAATCGTTCTAAAAACCAATTTCTATATATCGAAACAGAAAATAAAATTTGATGCTATAGTTCAGCATACTTTACTAGCCTTTATTAAAGTTGCCAGAGAAGTTGCCAGTGCCTTAGCCATGATCAATCTTCAAAATTCTGCCGAAGGAACGCCGAATATAATTATAGGCATGATCCGGTACCGTATAAACGGAAAACCAATGTGGACAAATATTTGTCCGAGTGTCCGGTACCCTGTAAACGCAACAATCAGCACAAAGATTTATCAGGCCAAAAATTTGTCTGGTGCCGTGTAAACGGGGCCTAAAAGGGTATTTCACATATTCATACATTATTTTTAATATCTTAATTATATAGGTCATTAATTAACATAAACAATGAATGTCGTGATCGTAGGGAAACTTCAGTTGTTTCTATATGAACAACGTTAAATTTTGACCAATCATGCAGTTTAAATTGTCTTGTATTTTTACTTTCAATATTAAATATATAGCACTAGTAATGTGGGTACAAGTGATTGGAATGTGTATAGAAACATAGTTATTAAACATGTTTATACCATTGAAGTATAAGTAAACTGGAACACAAGCTCCTATGATCAAGTCCTATATATTTGGTTGAAGCCAATGCTCGGGAAAATGAACTTTCAAAAGAAATGAGGGCAATTTCCAGGAGTGAGGAAAATTCTGTCAACGGTTTGTCTTTGAGCGACAATTAGCGAGAAGAAAAATACTTTTCTCATCACAAAACTTCAATGTTTGGTATTTAAACGTGTTTTTGCGATTAATTCTGACTGTTTTACATTTATCTGCAGCAAAAATGCGTAGTGTCACTTTCGTATTTTGAAAAAATATGACAAAAGTTAATTGGAATGTGCAGAAGCAGACTTTGCTCTTCAACCCAGAAAAACTATAGTAGAATACAGTCCCCAAACTGATATAGTGTACTGAGCTCCAGGTATTGCTATTTATCTTGAGTGCCTGGTGCGGTGGTGCCAGTGTAAGTATACTGTCTACAAACAATAAGCTATACGGGTCTTTGTAGGATAAAACTACCGGAAGACGTCAACATGCAAGAAGTGCCAAGAACGTCGACGTTTCGGGGGAATGCCCTCGTCTGGAAGTTAGACGAAGGACATAAAGACCCGCAGCTTATCATTGCTACTGTTTTGAAATATCGCATTCAGCTAATTTATAGATATCAGTGGCTAAGCTGAGCGACCTCCCCAAGCACCCCCGCGGTCCCGCGCGCTCGCTCAGCTTAGCCACTGATCTCTATAAATTAGCTGAATGTGATTTTTTTTCTTTTCCTTAGAAGCGCCTGGGTACGAGGCTGGTAAAACCACATGATCTTATCAACAATATTTCAGTTCGATTATAATTGCCGGTTTGACTTTAATTAAGTCCAGTAACTTGTTTCAATGCATCAAAATCTTCCCCATATATTGCTATTTTATGTAAAGGTATGGGTTCTTGTTTCTAAAATCATCTTGTATCTAAAATCACAGAAAAAGCGGTGTATGATCAACTACATGATCACATGGTTAGCTCAGAACTTTATCCAGTGTTACAATCGGCTTATCGGAAAGGTCATAGTACAGAAACTGCTTTGTTGAAAGTGCACAATGATATTCTTTGCAACATGGACCGCCAAAGAGTTACACTTTTAGTTCTCTTGGACTTAAGTGCTGCCTTTGATACAGTGGATCACCAAATCTTATTAAATCGTCTTGAAGTTACCTTTGGGATTGCAGATACTGCTCTCAACTGGATTAGATCATATTTGACTGGTAGATCACAACGTGTCCTGATTAATGGAAGCTACTCTGACAGTTTTACCGTATCTCATGGAGTACCGCAAGGTTCTTGTTTAGGCCCATTGCTTTTTACAATTTACGTAAGTAAGCTGTTTGAAATTATAAAAATCATCTCCTGATGCTCACGCGTATGCTGATGACACTCAGCTTTATTTATCCTTCAAGCCGGATTCCGCAGTGAGTGAGGTAGACGCTGTAAATGCACTGCAAAGCTGCATGAAAGATGTCCGGACTTGGATGACTGTGGATAAGCTTAAGCTTAATGATGGCAAGACCGAATTTATTGTCATTGGGTCCTGTGCACAATTAAACAAGGTTAACATATCTGAACTTTCAATTGGGAATGTGTGCGTTTCAAAATCGACGTCGGTAAGAAATATTGGAGCGTGGTTTGATGAAAATCTTAAAATGACCACGCATATTAATAAAACTTGCCAATCTGTTCTATACCATTTGCATAACATCCGCAGGATTAGGAAGTTTTTGAATTATGAAAATAGGAAGTCTTTGGTGCAGGCAGTAGTAATGTCCCGGATTGATTATTGTAATAGTTTATTGTTTGGTGTCTCGGTTACCCAATTGTCAAAGTTGCAAAGAGTACAAAACACAGCAGCTCGCCTAGTATGCTATGTTCCAAAGTATGACCACATTACACCAACTCTTATAGAGTTACATTGGTTACCGGTTAGATATAGAATTATTTTTAAGATTGCCATGCTGGTGTATAAATGCATCTATAGTTTGGCACCTAAATATCTGAGCAGCCTAATAGATATTAGAAAGACATCAAGATATAGCTTAAGATCAAACGAAGGCATACTGCTATTGGATAATAGCGCTAAGACTAAGAAAACTCTGGGTGACAGGGCATTCTCAAATGCAGCGCCTAACGTTTGGAACAGTCTCCCTATATACATTAGGAATGAAAAGAATTTTAATATTTTTAAAAAACTTTTAAAGTCTCATTATTTTAGTGAAGCTTTTACCTTGTAAACTGTTTAGCTATTTAATTTTTAATTGACTGAAGTATTGTAATGCGCATTTGATCATATTTTAAAATGTTAATTTGCGCAATAGAAGTATTAAATATTATTATTATATTATTATTATTATTCTTGAATTTGGACCAAATGTTTGTTATGGTATCGAAACTCAACATAAGTAATTTTTGCGATTCAAAGTATGTCGCTGTAAAACGTATATGTATCACCGCGGAGACAGAGTGGTTGAGAAATATGATATATTTGGCAAGGTGGTAAATGATATATTTACTGGGCAACAGAACACGTAGTGCCATACATTTTTGAGATATTACTAGAAATGAATACTGGGATTACTTCTCAAAAGAGAATGGTAATAGCCGCAAGGTTTGCCATACTAATAATAATAATAATAATAATAATATAATAATAATACGAATATTTATACAGGATAATACACTTCAACTATTAGCTGTTATCAACGTGTGTCCTGATTTTTAAAAATATCTAAAAAATCTAAAGATATCTAAATTAGTTAAAATCTAACACTAACACTTACATGCAATATATACTAGATTTAATAAAAACGTTTCTAATTAATTAAAATGTTCAGTGACCTTATTCTCAAAAGCCAGATTGTTCGCAATCTTTCTTAATTCTATTGGTAAGTTATTATAGATCTTAGCACCCATAAAATAGAATGATTTACGAGCATACTCTGTTCTGATAGCGGGTAGCTTTATTATATTGTTATTGTTTCTCGTTTCCCTGCCATGTTGTTGAACTGTAAAATAGGATTTGAAAAGATCACATACATCATTGTCAATGTATTTGCGTAACAGCTTGCATGCTCTAGACTTGTTGGCGTTCACAGCAGTCTTTAATTTAAATTGTTAAGTTAATAATCTGGTTTGTGTCAACATGTACATTGTGTCAATCAAAGAACCTTCTTTGGCAGAGAAGGACCTGAGCACTAGGATCGATAGAAGTCACTAACCAATCAACATTCAGAATAACAACCTTTATTCATAGTGAGAGAATCAGTTACGTTACGACATTACGTTTTTTAATACCAGGAGATATTTTTCAATGCACTTGGTTTCTTAGTAATGGTGATTTCTGTTGTCCTACAATGTTTAATAACTGGCTTCATTTTCTACATCATTGAACAATATATTGCACTATCCAGTCTACTTGTCAGATCAGTGGACAATGTATGTCCATGCAATAACACTACATGTATAGTGCACATGCCAAGTGAACATTATGGAGGGAGAGCCCCAGAACCTTTGGCAGAGAAGGGCCTGGCACCAGGGGATGTAGAGACCACTGAACAATAAGAACACTCAGACAACAACTTTTATTAAAGTGAAAGAATCGGCTACATGATTTATATTTCATTTGTTTACTATTATATATTGAAATCTCCATATCAAAATGTCTATATTATACACAAATGAATATATGAAACCTCTATGTGTAAAACTATATACAGTGTTCACAAAAATAAACCAAAACCACTAAAATAATTTAATATGTATTCTTTTCAAACAGATGTAATTTGAAAAAGATATGTAGTTTGTTATTGGAAATTTCAAATGGTTTTCATTTTTGCAAACACTTTTTACCCTACTAATTATATACAATATATTCAAATATTAGAACACAAGCTTAAAAATCACATAGTATTTAATTATGGCTTAAACACATACAGCAATTATATTTATGTTGTTTTTCATAAAGTCTGCATGGGTAATATTCAAACTATGTCACTTACTTATACAAGCAGAATGCGTTATGTAAATATACGATAAATCCTGATCTATTTCAGCCATGTTTGTGGCAGGGGCGTTGTTAGTGGAGCTAGGGGTGGGCTAAATAGTGAGACACAGTATGTGAGAAATTCAGTTAATTGACCAATTAATAAATGAATTGTAATCAATACTGTACACAGGTGTTTCTTAGTTGTGAATGGGGGGGGGGGGGGGGGTCGCTTAATAGAGGATTTACGGTAAAATCAACAAAACATTATGTTAAAGTTCACGGAGAAGGTTTTTGTAGAAAAATGACATGCTTACGATGAACCAAAGCAAGTGCACCATTTGTGTGGCCGACAAGATCAAAATAGCATACATCTTCTGGAAAGTTTGTACTATACAGTAAATATGAACACTGAAGTTCAGCAGTTTGATCCGACAAATATTCTATCAATATCTTGCCATCGTCATAGTCCCTAACGCGACCAATGATGTTCTTGATGACTTGGTTGTGAAATATACTGTTATAGTAATCGTAAACTTCACTTGGACAACATTTAACAGTCTTTTGTAACTTTCCGTCTTCTGTGTAGATGTAAAGTCTGTTTGAACCTTTAGAACCATCAGGCAACTTTATTGCTGCGAGTATTATTTCATTATTGCAAGAAACAGACACGGACATTATTATATGATCATCCTCCTTCAGACCTGTTTCAAAGCTGTTTATCAGTTCTCCTTTGCTGTTACATAAATATACCGGGATATTTTTCCGATCAGGTCTACAACAAATGACAATATTTTTATCATTGGTCACAGTAATGGCAATGTTATAAAGATCTAACCCTTCAAGAAATTTCAAAGTACAATGATGCGTATTTCTTCCATCTGCACTGTACACTGACAACGTATAGCCAATCTCGTTGTCACCCGACAGAACGTACACTGTGTCGTCTTCATCGACAGCTATATCAATGACTTCACCACCGGGCTGAGGGTGTTCATTGTTGTCTTCCAAAGGAGAAAGACAGTACGGCTGCAGCTTACCTGTTGTTTTGTCGAGTTTTTGAGGACCATGTCTGCCATTGGTGAAACAAACGAGATCTCCTTGTTTGGTTAGTCCACAACGCTTCATTTCCTCTTCATGTACTACAATGTCCCAGGGTGGTATTATTTGAATTTCTTTAAGATTTAGTAATCTCTTGTCATGAATAGGATGGACAACTTGCTTACCACATTTTATCATTGGCCATTCAAAAACAGCCATTCTTTGCTTTGTAAACTTCGAGATAAAATCAGCCAAGATCAAATTAATCATCGTTACAGTTTCCACGATTTCCGCTCGTGACTCTTGTTTGAAGACAGATTTTATTCCTCCTTTAATATGCACTGAAAATATTTCTTGCATGGCTGACATATCATGTAATTCTCTCAGACAGTGCAAACAGTCACTTGCCGCGACTTCTGGGTCGTCCAAATGCTGAAGTATTCCGCTTGTGATGCGTACTTTACTTGCCAAAA
The DNA here is from genome assembly GCA_016169945.1 of Trachythela sp. YZ-2020. Lineage (NCBI taxonomy): Eukaryota > Metazoa > Cnidaria > Anthozoa > Malacalcyonacea > Clavulariidae > Trachythela > Trachythela sp. YZ-2020. The sequence goes on along the minus strand of JADLSH010000287.1, from coordinate 288,324 downwards.
TTCTTTCTTCTGTGCTCAGTGCTGCGTTATGAAATGCTCGTCTCGCTTCTTTTCCTGCCTCTTCAAAAGATTTTTTAGCCAGCTCGAATCGTTCATTTGATACGATCTTTAATTTCCCAATGGCATTGGCAAGTGCAACTGCGTCTTCCACAGTCACTGACTGTTGAGCTGGTTTTGTCTCGGTTGAAATTGCCCCATCGGTTGATAATTCAGATGTAGATGGATTTCCATTCTCAGAAGACTCGCCAAAAGATATACTCAGACGGTCGATTCCTTGCTGTAGGCAACTAATGCTCGTACAAAGATCTTTTCTCGAAATAGCATCAAGCTTAGACTTGATGTCGTCCAAATCACTAACAATCAAACCTCGAAACTTTTGGTCAGTAAGACCTCCATCTTGGAGTTTCTCAGCGCCATAAGTACGAACTTTGTTCGATATTAAACCGAAGGCAAACTTCAAAACGCCTGTGATTACTTCTGACATCGTATCACAACTAAGTCAACTTAAACTATGAGGAAATATTTTGATGACAAAGACTATATTGAGCAAGTCACAAGACAGTCAAATGATTTAAGTTCCTGTGGTATCAAATTTCTCATGTGTTTGCAACATTCAAAACTTTTATAGTTGGCTGACCTTGTACGACCCTCTTTGCACAAATTGTATTTTTCTTCATTTTATATTTTATCAAGTTTAAAACATTCAGCCGTGGTTGTTTGATAGACTTAGGTCAGGATGTCTAAAGCATAAATGAATATGAAATATGCGAACATAATTTGATGACGAAGCTAGTCATTAGAACATATTGAGAAAGGTCGAGAAAGTCACCGGACAGTCGAGTGTTTTGAGCACAGTGATTTTGAGTTCGGCGGTATTAAATTTCTGTTGTGTTTGCAACATTTCAAATTGTTTAGTTTCCTGTCCTTTGTACAACCTATGTTTGTCTTCATTCTATATTTTATTTAATCCAAAAACATCTGACAATCAAATACTTGAGTCCATACGGAATTGTCGGCCAAAAAGTTTGGTATTTGCTTTCGAGTGGTGTAACTTGGGTCTACACATGTGGTGGGGGGTTGGATAATCTTGTCCGACGAAAGGGCGTTGTCAAAACATAATCTAAAGGGGCCGGCAAAAGCCAAAATGGTTTATGGGTGCCCTCATGTCGCTTGCGGGAATGCACAGGTATCGAGTGCTGAAGGCACTAGGCCACTATGGGGGTATGGGGGCATGCTCCCCCAGAAAATTTTGAAATCTAGAGTTTCTGAAACGCAATTGAATTTACAATTGACTCACCCTCCAACCTCCCCCCCCGCTAGTTACTCCCCTGTTGCCTTCGGTGATAAATGGTACGTGAAGACCGCAGCATATTTCGCCATAATTTATTTCCAACTTCATTTGAATGACCCAACAACAATAAATAATAATAAAAATATTTTGTTTGGTAAATTTCGTAGGTCACAGTAATGGCAATGTTATAAAGATCTAACCATTCAAGAAATCTCAATGTTTAATGATGCGTATTTCTTCCATCTGCACTGTACACTGACAACGTATAGATATATGATTGTTCTATATTGAATTATTTATACCAGAGCCATTACAAACATATAGGGAAATACGGTGATATAGGTCAAATTTTTCAACTTTTATGTGTTATACTTGCAGTGAATTCAACGAAAAATGCATCTTGTTGCAAATATATATTTTTTTTATCGCATTTCAAGTACATCAATATTTGAACCATGTTTGAATGGGGGACTTATTGGAGGGGTAGGGGGTTATTGATTTGTTATTGAACGAAGTAATTCAGTAAATTAACGTGAATTTTAAGACCAAATACTATATCAATACGGTACACAGGTGTTCCTTGGTTGTAAATGGGGGGGGGGGGGGACTCGTGCTTAATAGAGGATATGTGGGAAAATTGACAAAACATTCTGTTAAACCGAACTTCAGAACTTCAAAACACTTGAGATTGCTTCTGAGATCGCACCACAACTAAGTCAAGTTGAACTGTGAGGAAATATTTTAATGCCGTGTTGTTTGATAAACTTGGGTGATCTAGGCTACTTCATAGCTAGAGTATGATTTAGGTTCGGCTGGGTCAGGATGTCCAAAGCTTAAATGAGTTAAAATATGCGAAAATATTTTGATTACGAAGACTGTATTGAGAAAGTCTCAAGACATGCAGTCAAGTGATTTTAATTTAACTTCCTGTGGTATCAAGTACAATATAATGGAAATTTTTTCTATAATTCTACGTTTCGACTAATCTTCAGTGATCTTCAGGATTTATGAAAATACTATAAAATTTTACAAGTTATATATACACAGGTGTGATAAAACATCTGTCAAATTTCTCATGTGTTTGCAACATTTCGATTTTTTTAGTTGACTGTACTTGTACGACCTCCGTTGTACAACCTGTATTTTCTTCGTTTAACATTTTATCAAATTTAAAAACATTTAGACATGGTTGTGTTTCATAAACTTGGGTGAGTCTAGGGTACGTCATAGGCCATACACTATTCACGAGTGTGACGTAAGCTAGGGTGAGTCAGGATGTCCAAAGCACTTATGCTTAAAATATGCGAAAATATTTTGTTGACAAAGACTGTATATTGAGACAGTCACAAGACAGTCAAGTGATTTAACTTCCTTAGTTTGCTGACCTTCTACGACTTTGTACAACTTGTATTTTCTATATTTGATATTTTATTAAATCGAAAAACATCTGACAATCAAATACTTGAGATTTGATCAAAACCTGCTTAGAAATCCCTGGGAACGAAGTTCGTCTTTGATACCACTTGCAACTGTCGGCCAAAAAACTGCTCTGAGCCATCGGTGATAAATAGTGAAGACCGCAGCATATTATTTAGACATTATTTCCAACTTCATTTTAATGACCCAACAACAATAAATAATGATAAGGGACCGGTCATAAAGTATGTGTACTGGGGGGTGGAGGGTAAGTTGGAGGGGTACGAAACAAATTATCTAACCTTTGGGGGGGTATGAGACGAATTACGACATTTGTGGGGGGACGAAACAAAAAATGAGTTTAATACTATGTCTATGATTAAATCTACATACTTTTTAATACTTTAATAAAATTGAGTGTATGTTCTTAAAATAATTAAATTGCAATGTAGCACAGTAGCATCTATCGGAAAGTGTCTCGATCGGAACCTATTAGTTTGACATCTCTGCACCCTGAACAGTCTTTGATTACGTAATTTTACCGTCGGGTAGCTCCCCTACTCGTTTAGAATGATTTAAATATTAAAAAAGATATGAAATATGTCACGACGTTCTGTTGATATATCCATAAATAATGCGCATGGCCGGGACCTCTTTTATTGGGAACGGAAAAGATAGTCAGGCAAGTCCTATTAATGGAATACTGTCAAGCATACAAAAGTACGGATTGGATACATGTGGCGTAAAAGAGCACTATTAAATTTATGGAAATGCTCAAAACTTGGATTAACAATAACAATTTGTAACAGATTATGTTCTTGGCATTTATATTTGTTTCATGTTTTTTTGGGGGAGGGTGATTGGTTGGGGGGGGGTACGAAACATTTCATCACCTTTGAGGGGGGTATTAAATATTTTCCGACGCTTTTCGGGGGTGTGCCAAATTTTATGGTAGTATTTTGGAATACCCTCCACCTCCCCAGTACACATACTTTATGACCGGTCCCTAAGTATATTTCGTTTGGTAAATTTCTTATATAAATAAGTTAAAAGAAGCAAGAATGGTTGGGTACATTGCAGCAGATGGTGGTCAATTGACTCAATTTCAGAAATGTTTACACTTATAGGGACTAGTAAATTTGAAAGATCTCTCTATCAATTTTCCACGAAATAGATGGTTTCTTTATAATGCTATAAAATAATTTGATTAATTTTTCACTTTGATAAAATAATGAATAGGCTTTAGTACTTCTGCAGATGATATATTTTCATTCTAATTTCTAAAGACTTGTTTAAATCGATGTATAAACCATACCAGTGCGCTTATGTAATGTATATATAAACGCTCTGATTTTCACAATTATACTGAAAGTCTAGAACGCACCATTATATAAATGCATTACCTGAACTTCAGTCTGTCTGTTTTCAAAAGAATGAAGTCGAAGACATGCGTATTGCTTGTATAATGGTAAGCTCCAGCGATTCTAAGAGATGATATATTCTTATTCTAAAGATAAATAGTTTACACTACATCTGTCCCCGCTAGCTGATGTTTTAAACCGCTTCATATTGCCATCGTTATTCGCCTCATTGAACTTTACTTTCTGACTATGACTATAACACGCGTATGGCTATGTCAATAGATGGCATTAACCTATGTATGTTAACGTCGAGCATGCACTCACCGAGTCACGGTTTATGTAAAACCACAGCCTCGTACCCAGGCGCTTTTAAGGAAAACAAATCGCATTCAGCTTATTTATAGAGATCAGTGGCTAAGTTGAGCGACCTCCCCAAGCACCCCCGCGCGCTCGCTCAGCTTAGCCACTGATCTCTATAAATTAGCTGAATGCGATTTTTCTTATTTTTTGTGTCAACATGTACATTGTGTCAATCAAAGAACCTTCTTTGGCAGAGAAGGACCTGGGCACTAGGGTAGATAGAAGCCACTAACCAATCAACATTCAGAATAACAACCTTTATTCATAGTGAGAGAGTCAGTTACGTTATGACATTACGTTTTTTAATACCAGGAGATATTTTTCAATGCACTTGGTTTCTTAGTAATGGTGATTTCTGTTCTCCTTCAATGTTTAATAACTGGCTCAGGGATATTTTCAAGCACTTTGGTCTACCTCCGTTTTTTTTCAGAGAAGATTGAGTTTCTTGAGGTTTCAAACTGTGTAGGTTGCGTAGCACCTCGTGCCAAAGGCACGAGACGAGCGCCTTTATTTAGGGGGATTCGGGGGCATGCTCCCTCGGAAAATTTTTAAATCTAGAGTCTCTGAACTGACATTTCCTGGAGTTTGGGGGAAGATTTTACAGAATTTCGATGGTCATAATGCTCTACAGTTTGATCCTGGGGGCTCACTTGGTCGGGGCCCCCATGTTCTTCACGTGGGAGTCATTATTTTGTGGTAACATGAAGTACTCAAGTACAGATAGATGTATATCTGCTGGCCATGAGCAGCGCAGATGACTATGATGCCAGTATGAGTAAATATTGTCGAAAGTTTCGTCGAAACACAGTTTTAGTCGACGTTTTATTTTCTCTTGGTTTCGTTACAGTTGTCTATTTGGTGTGGAAAAGGATTTCCTGATATTTTCTTCCTTTTAAAGCTAAATGTTTACATTTTTCATAATTTTATCTTAACAAATTGTTAACAAGAATAATTACAGAAGAAGATTGAGTTTCAAAACTCAATTCAAGATTGAGTATTTTTGCCGTATAAAGGAGGTAGAAAAGTGCTTGAAAATATCCCTGCTGGCTTCATTTTCTGCATCATTGAACAATATATTGCACTATCCAGTCTACTTGTCAGATCAGTGGACAATGTATGTCCATGCAGTAACACTACATGTATAGTGCTCAGGGCGCCCATGCCAAGTCAACATTATGAAGGGAGAGCCCCAGAACCTTTGGCAGAGAAAGGCTTGGGCACCAGGGTAGGCAGAGACCACTGAACAATCAGAACACTCAGACAACAACTTTTATTAATAGTGAAAGAATCAGCTACATGATTTGTATTTCATTTGTTTACTATTATATATTGAAATGTCTATATCAAAATGTCTATATTACAGGCACAAATGAATATATGAAACCTCTATGTGTAAAACTATAGACAGTGTTTCCAAAAATAATTTCAAATGGTTTTCATTCTTTGGAAACACTTTTTACCCTACTAATTTTTTACAATATATTTAAATATTAGAACACAAGCTTAAAAATCACATAGTATTTAATTATGGCTTAAACACAGCAATTATATTTATGTTGTTTTTCATAAAGTCTGCATGGGTAATATTCAAACTACGTCACTTACTTATACAGGCAGAATGCGTTATATAAGTATACGATAAATCCTCATCTATTTCAGCCATGTTTGTGGTGGGGGGGGGGGGGTTGTTATTGGAGCTAGGGGTGGGCTAAATAGTGAGGCACAGTATGTGAGAAATTCAGTTAATTGACGTGAATTTCCAGACCAATTAATAAACGTATTGTAATCAATACTGGACACAGGTGTTTCTTACTTGTGAATGGGTGGGGGGCGCTTTACGGTAAAATCAACAAAACATTCTGTTAAAGTTCACAGAGAAGGTTTTTGTAGAAAAATGACATGCTTATCACTAACCAAAGCAAGTGGACCATTTGTGTGGCCGACAAGACCAAAATAGTTTATATCTTCTGGAAAGTTTGTATTATACAGTACATATGAACACTGAAGTTCAGCAGTTTGATCAGACAAATATTCTATCAACATCTTGTCATCATCCCAGTCCCCACCTTGACCAATGATGTTCTTGGTGACTTGGTTGTTAAATATACTGTCATAGTAATAGTCACCTTCACTTGGACGAAATTTAACAGTCCTTTGTAATTTTCCGTCATCGGTGTACATGTAAAGCCTGTTTGAACGTTTAGAAACATCATCCCACTTTCTTGTTGTGAGTATTATTTCATTATTGCAAGAAACAGACACGGACATTATTGTATGTTCATTCCTCTTCAGACCTGTGTTAAAGCTGTTTATCAGTTCTCCTTTGCTGTTACATAAATATACCTTGATATTTTTCCCAGCAGGTCCACAAGAAATGACACTATTTTCATTGGTCACAGTAAAGGCAATGTTATCATTATATAACCCTTCAAGAAATTTCAAAGTGCAATGATAGATAGATAGATAGGGCGTATTTCTTCCATCTGCACTGTACACTGACAACGTATAGCTATTCTTCTCGTCACGCGACAGAACGTACACTGTGTCGTCTTCATCGACAGCTACATCCATGACTTTGCCACCGGGCTGAAGATGTTCAGTGTTGTCTTCCAAAGGAGAAAGACAGTACGGCTGCAGCTTACCTGTTATTTTGTCGAGTTTTTGAAGACCATGTCTGCCACAGCTGAAACAAACGACCTCTCCTTTTTTGGTTAGTCTACGACTCCCTATTGCCTCTTCAGGTACTACAATGTCCCAGGGTGGTGTTATTTTAATTTCTTTCAGATTTGGTAAACTCTTGTCATGAATCGGATGGACAACTTGCTTACCACATTTTATCATTGGCCATTCAAAAACAGCCATTCTTTGCTTTGTAAACTTCGAGATAAAATCAGCCAAGATCAAATTACTCATCGTTACAGATAATTACAGTTTCCACGATTTCCGCTCGTGACTCTCGTTTGAAGACATATTTTATTCCTCCTTTAATATGCACTGAAAATATTTCTTGTATGGCTGACATATCATGTAATTCTCTCAGACAGTGCAAACAGTCACTTGCCGCGACTTCTGGGTCGTCCAAATGCTGAAGTATTCCGCTTGTGATGCATACTTTACTTGCTAAAATTCTTTCTTCCGTACTCAGTGCTGCGTTATGAAATGCTCGTCTCGCTTCTTTTCCTGCCTCTTCAAAAGATTTTTTAGCCAGCTCGAATCGTTCATTTGATACGATCTTTAATTTCCCAATGGCATTGGCAAGTGCAACTGCGTCTTCCACAGTCACTGACTGTTGAGCTGGTTTTGTCTCGGTTGAACTTGCCCCAGCGGTTGATAATTCAGATGTAGATGGGTTTCCATTCTCAGAAGACTCGCCAAAAGATATACTCAGACGGTCGATTCCTTGCTGTAGGCAACTAATGCTCGTACAAGGATCTTTTCTCGAAATAGCATCAAGCTTAGACTTGATGTCGTCCAAATCACTAACAATCAAACCTCGAAACTTTTGGTCAGTAAGACCTCCATCTTGGAGTTTCTCAGCGCCATAAGTACGAACTTTGTTCGATATTAAACCGAAGGCAAACTTCAAAACGCCTGTGATTACCTCTGACATTGTACCACAACTGATATTTTGATGACAAAGACTATATTGAGCAAGTCACAAGACAGTCAAATGATTTAAATTAAGTCCCTGTGGTATCAAATTTCTCATGTGTTTGCAACATTCAAAACTTTTATAGTTGGCTGACCTTGTACGACCCTCTTTGCACAAATTGTATTTTTCTTCATTTTATATTTTATCAAATTAAAACATTCAGCCGTGGTTGTTTGATAGACTTAGGTCAGGATGTCTAAAGTATAAATGAATATAAAATATGCGAAAATAATTTGATGACGAAGCTACATTAGACCATATTGAGAAAGACATTCGAGTGTTTTGAGCACAGTGGTTTTGAATTCGGCGGTATTAAATTTCTGTTGTGTTTGCAACATTTCAATTTTTTTAGTTTCCTGTCCTTTGTACAACCTATATTTGTCTTCATTCTATATTTTATTTTCCAGTGACGTACCTTGGGTCTACACATGGGGTGGGGGTGGGGGGGGGGGTTGGAAAATTTTGTCCGACGAAAGGGCGTGGTCAAAACATAATGTAAAGGGGCAGGCAAAAGCCAAAATGGTTTATGGGGCCCTCATGCCGCTTGCGGGAATGCCAGATGAAACGCCAGAGTTCTGAAACGCCATTTTATGCACTTTGGGGGAAGATTTTATAGAATCCTGATGGTCAAAAAATGCTGTATATTAGATTAGCAACTTTTCCAAATTGCCCAAACCTGTCTTCAGGGCTTTTTGCTCTTACCCAACATGCTTTAAATCTAATTTTGCCCGACCAACATGGCAAAATTTGCCTTACCAAGTTACAATTGACTCACCCCCAACCTCCCCTCCCCTCCCCGACTAGTTACTCCCCTGTTGCCTTCGGTGATAAATGGTACGTGAAGACCGCAGCATATTTCGACATAATTTATTTCCAACTTCATTTGAATGACCCAACAACAATAAATAATGATAAATATATTTTGTTTGGTAAATTTCTTATATAAATAATGGTAGGTACATTGCAGCAGATGGTGGTCATTTGACTCAATTTCAGAATTGTTCACACTTATAGGGACTAGTAAATTTGAAAGATTTCTCTATCCATTTTCCACAAAATAGATGGTTTCTTTATAATGCTATAAAATAATTAGATTATTTTCTCACTTTGATAAAATAATGGATATATAGGCTTTAGTACTTCTGCAGACGATATATTAACACTTGTTTAAATCGATGTGCAAACCATACCAGTACGCTCTGATTTTCACAATTATACTGAAAGTCTAGAACGCACCATTATATAAATGCGTAACCTGAACTTCAGTCTGTCTGTTTTCAAAAGAATGAAGTCGAAGACATGCGTATTGCATGGTCACTGTCCCTCAAATTGGTCTCTCTGATCATTTGCCCGTGTGCTTTGTGCGCAAACTCAATGGTGGCCTTTCGAAAGGGAAGATGCATTTAACAATTAAGTATCGCTCATTTAAAGATTTTGATCCCGCTAGATTTGTTGATGATTTGACCAGGGTACCATGGCAGGAACTTAATGTATTGGATACTGACCCTGATGCAGCGTTGGAAACGTTCGAGCTACTAGTTAATGAGGTAATCAACGATCATGCGCCTGTCACATTCTGTCAGCAATGAAAAAACGAGACCTTTTACTTAAGGATGCTATAAAATCTTCTGGAAAACAGAATCGTAACTCCAAAGAATGGAGTTGTTATCGGAAAGCGCGGAATGAGGTGTTATAATAATAATAATAATTTATTCATTTACAGAGCGCTAAAACTATAAATATTCTAAAGGGCTATCATTACAAGGTCAAATATAACAATGTTATAAAATATGAATGAATTTCTACTAGATACAGGTTAAAAATATAGAGAAACAATGTCTTATGATTACAAAGTTACTGCATTAAAAAGAAAGGTCTTCAGATGGTTTTTAAAAATTTCACCTGATGATGCCCTACGAATATCACGAGGAAGATCGTTCCACAAGGAGGGGCCTGCCTTAGCAAAGGCTCTATCCCCAAACGTTTTCCTCATTGTCTTAGGGACCATTAGCAAATCCTGGTCGTCAGAACGCAGACCGTAACAACCAGCAGGTTGGGGGGTTACTTATGTACCTTACTTTCAATGTATTTTATAGATAACCTAATTATATGTGATTGTGAGGCTGGAAACACAACTAGGTTCACCTTGGCATCACAACTAAAGTAATAGAGCAACTTTGTATCGCTGAGGAAGATAACGCAAGGAGTTAATGGTCTGCGTCAAGTTGTGTGTGTTTGATATTGGCCATACTGACAGGAGCAAAAGAATAGAGGTATTCTGATCTCAGAAAATGTGGAGTTGCAGTCTTTTGGCATGTCTATAGACTATGGGAAAATTAGTGTAGTAATCATCAGACTCTATAACTGTTGACTTTACCTAATAAGAAATTTGTAACCCATTAAACTACAATGATTATCAGGGATTTATAGAAGCACTTTTCTGCTACCCGTAAACGGTTGTAAATAATTCATTTTCTTCATCTGAAAAACGGAAGTAGAATAAAGTGCTTGTATAAATTATCTTATATTGCAAGTTTACTCTGTCTAATGCCAGACAACTTCACCTGCTAAAGAAAATTGTTAGTTGTTAATAGGTTTAGCATTGGAGTGACTTAGAATAACTCTTCTGCATGAAATGCTCCGCGCATAGTACTAGAATTGCTTGGCATTGCCCAGGGTAAAATAATAGATGTACCTGGTTTTAATAGGTAATTGGTGAGAACATTGCATGAGCATGGCAAGATAATAATATTAATGACGCATAATATTATAATCGCGTTGCTCACTGTACTGGGAAGTCGTGCGAATTGTATCTAAAACATTTTAGCCTATTGTAATTCATCTGATCGTTGAACTGGTCGTATTACTGCTGCTCATTGTGTTCTAGTGTTCCGGCCCTCCTGCTCAAAATAAACTCTCATCATTATTGTGAATTTTGAAATATTCTTATATTCGCCACAGCTTGTCTAGCGTCGTAACCTTTGACACTTGAAACCTACACCTCAACTCGGGATTTTCCCTGTAGTTTAATGATAATCGTATACGAACATGACTTTTCACCTAGCAAGAACAACTCAGTTCTATATTATGTTACTTTTGTTTTACCTACTCAGTCCCAGTTTAACCTTAGCACCTCAACTTGTTGTGGAACCCGTAATGACCTCCAATGTCTCTTCACACTCAACGTGTTTTATATCCAAACTCAACTATCGCCGTTCGTCGGCACGGGTACTTTACAGCAGTAACACCACCGCGTCATTTCACCCTATTATCAAACTGATTCATGATATCGAGCTCAACCCTGGTCCATGTCAAGACAATGAACCTTCAATTACTAATAATCTGTCCCCTTCATTTAACGATACTTCATCTCCTAACATTAATCTACAAAGTAATTCCTCAGCTACTATGTGTACTAATGTGTACAAAGATTTACCATTGCCATTCAAAGGTCTAAATTTTTGTCACTTAAATGTCTGCTCATTAACTAATAAATTAGATGAAATAAAAGTGTTACTCTTAAACCGAATCTCCTCTTCAAAATCGAACAAATCAAATTTGATATTTGGCCTTTCCGAAACATTCTTAGACAACTCGTGGGATAATGCGACCTTAGCTGTTGATCACTACACCATCGTTCGTGCAGATAGAGAAGGTAAAAAAGGTGGCGGACTACTAATGTATATCCCAGAAGATTTAATTTTCAAGAGACGCCTGGATCTGGAAATTAATGAAATTGAATGTGTTTGGATTGAGATTAATTTACCTCGTACTAAACCTATATTAGTATCGTTTATTTATCGTCCTCCTTCTTCTGACGCTGCTTTCTTGGATACTCTGGATTCTATGTTATTTAAAGCTGACGCTGACGGAAACCCTATAGTTATCCTCGGAGACTTCAACTTCGACTTGTTATCTCGAACATGTAACACACGCTTTAAAAACTTGTTTTCTTCGTTTAATCTAAACCAGCTGATTACCGTACCAACCAGACCTATTTCGAAATCTTTACTTGACCACATTTACGTTTCTCATAAGGACAATGTTTTTACATCTGGTACTTTACCAATTTCTATAAGTGATCATTTACCAATCTTTGTCAATTGGGCTACCGGAGGAAACTGGTCAAAATCACCTGGGCATCAGTACATCTCTTATCGTTCACTAAAGAACTTTTCTGCAGACGATTTTGTTGCTGATTTAAACAACCTACCCTGGAATACTTTAGATATGTTCACAGATATCAATGAAGCTGTTGAACATTGGTATTCTTTGTTTAATGAAGTTCTGAATAACCATGCACAATTGAAAAAGAAGCGTGTCAAAAGACTCAGTCAGCCTGAATGGTTCTCTATTAATATAAGCGAGGCAATTAAGAAACGAAACTATTTACATCAGTGCGCTATCTCTACAAACACTCCTCTATCTTGGCAAAATTATAAAACTGCACGAAATCGAGTAGTACATTTAATTAGAGACGCTAAACGCTCATTCTATACTGATTCTATTAATGCTAATCTTGATAATCCCAAAAATCTCTGGAAAATAATTCGCAACATTGCTCCTTCTAAATCCTCTAACTCTCCTAACCACTTGATTATTAATGGAAAGACAATTACTAATCCTAAAGACATCGCTGACTCGTTTATTGATCATTTTACTAACATAATAAACTCTGTTTCGTTTAATGACTTCACTAATCACTCCAACTGGGATTACCTCGCAAATTTTGTTTCTTCTAAAATTTCTCCAAATACCATCTTTACTATCCCACCGATTTCCGAGGATTTCGTATTAGATTGTCTTAGTCATTTGTCTGTATCTAAAGCCGCTGGGTTGGATGGAATTGGTGGCTACTTTCTCAAAATAGCGGCTCCAGCTATTGCACCTATCCTGACGAAGATATATAATCTCAGTATTAATTCGGCTAGTTTTCCTGACCTATGGAAAATTGCAAAGGTATCTCCTCTTTTTAAATCGGGTTCTCTATTTGACCGCTCCAACTTTCGTCCTATCTCTGTTTTGGCCATTATCTCTAAGATTCTTGAACGTCATGTTCACATTTCATTCTATAATTTTTTAACTCAACACAGTCTTCTTGTTGAAAATCAATTTGGGTTTAGGACATCTCGCTCATGCGAACTAGCAATCACTAATCTTACTGATAAAATTCTAACTAATATTGATAACAAACAATTGAATGGACTTCTTCTTATTGACTTCAAAAAGGCTTTTGATCTTGTTGATCACCCAATCTTACTTCTTAAACTTAAAATGTACGGATGTTCTTCATTAGTGTTGAAATGGTTTACTTCATATCTTAGTGATCGGTATCAACGCACCTATTTCAAAAACACATTGTCTGATATGTGCCCTGTTAAGATTGGTGTTCCGCAAGGAAGTATTCTTGGACCCCTTCTTTTTATCTTATTCATCAATGATCTTCCTTCTCAACTTTCACACTCAGATTCTACAATGTTCGCAGATGATACCACAATACTCACAACAGGCTCTTCCGTTCATGATTTAAATGTAAAACTTAACCTTGTTGCTCAGGATCTTGCAACTTGGACTCAACAAAACCGGATGGTGGCTAATACATCCAAAACCAAAACCATGCTCATCCATTCTATCCAACAACTAAGAAATACTCCTGACCGATGTCTGTCGGTAAGTCTAAATGGCAATGAACTCACACAAGTGAAGCAAGCTAAAGTGCTCGGTGTGACTCTTGACAACAATTTGACTTGGTCTAAACACATCGACAACTTGTGTTCAAGTATTAATAGTCGACTTGCTTTGTTGCGAAGGATTAAACCTTTTCTAACTAAAGATTGTGTTCTTCGTTTTTACAACTCTTGTATTCAGGCAAATATTATCTACTGTTCTGTAACATGGGGGAACTGCTCCAAAACACTTTTACTTAGAATTCTTCGATTGCAAAAACGTGCAGCACGCATTATTCTAGATGCGGATTATTCTACTCCTTCTGTTATTCTTTTCTCCGAGATTAGAATAATTCCAATCTTCGATTTAGTTAAATTTAGGAAGCTTCTTTTACTCTTTAACATCCTTATAAACCCTAGTTCTCCATCTTCATTTAAACAAATGTTTAAAATCTTTACTTCCACTCGACAACGGGCTCTTACTAGAGCTTGTGCATACGACCTTAAACTGCCTTTCTCCCGTACTGACTCTGGTAAGAGGACATTTCTTCACAGTGCTTCAATTCTTTTTAACGCCTTGGATGTCGAATGTAAACAACTTGCTAATAATTTCAATCTTAATAATAATAAATAATTTCAATAATAATTTCAATAATAATTTCAATCTTTGCAAGAAAAATCTCCCGATGAATTCTCTGTTAAAAGATGCATGATACAGTCGCCAACACAACAGCCTTCGAAGCGCACTCATCAAATAAATCAGTCACAATTAAGTTCGGCAAAACAATTATTTACAACAACAACAACCGAGGCTGACGTGACCGTCGAAACTGAAGCATCCTTAAACACACATGAAGTAAAGTGGAAATAGGCAAGCTGTTAATATTTTGCCTAAACAATCTTCAGAAGCTGGGTGTTCGTTTAATAATACGCTGGAATTTGGCTCAATCTCTTTTAACCGAAAGGCAACAACAACTCATAACACGAGCGTCTAACACTAGATATGCCACTGTACTGGCAGGTATTCTTGCAGAACACTGTCCGACTGTTGAGTGTCAATTCAATTAAAAAGCTGATCTGTAAAGATATAAGGGGAAGAGACTTTAAAATGTTTTGGCGCGAAGTAAAAGCGACCCAAACCGGTTTTTTCCACCCCGGCTCTGTTACTTTGTGAAAAAACGCCAAGAAGAAAGCATTTCGCCTGTGCTGTTGTATATTTTTTCTGCTTCATTTGTTGTGTTCGGTTCATTTCCTGTCAAAATAACAAGTAGGTTTTTAGTGTTTAAATTAATAGCTATAACATAGCTAAAACTGTTTAAAATTTACATAGACTTGTAGTATTTTATAGAAGAATTTCAATAGACTAGTTTTCAAATTCTTATAAACCTTTCTAGTTCCCGAGCCGGCGCGAAGCGCCGTGCGAGGGTATTAATTCCGCTCGGATATTAACACCCGGAAAAAAAGGAAAGCAATGGGAAATCCAAAGTTCATCAAGTTTTGCGGGCGCATGGCTATGTTTCATAGGTGTGATCGGTGTGATGGGTGGTCATCTCACTAATCTTTGTTAGGAGTGGAATGAGCGAATTATAAAAAAACATGAGTAAGTCATATCAGTAAGTCTGAATTATAACTTATAAATCGCTTTTTGGGACTTCAGGAAAAGCGGCGGAACAAATTTATCGTTTATACTTTATAAAAAAGGATAAATAGAGATAAATATTAAATTTTGTTGGCATCTCACTCGATTGAATAATAGTTGAAGGGTTTTTTGTAGATGGAAATTATCGAGTGTAAATTCTATACGTTTATTAGACCTAACCAGGAACAGTTGCGAAAAATGCAACTATAGGTCCCTGGCAGGAATTGAACCTGCGGCCCTGCGATTCCGGTGCAGCGCTCTAACCAACTGAGCTACAGAGTCCAGCTGTCGAGCTCTAACCACAAGTTCATGTATATATATGATGGTAATGCCTCAGGCAGATTAATGCTTGGCTCTGCTATGGCTCTACCCACGCTTGACTCGATATGTCCGCGCGAGTTGCGCGCGCGATTAAACATGTCTAGCATGTCAGTGCTTCCACTTCTATGGAATATTCCATGTTTTAAGGAACTTTTAGTGTAAAAAGGAATCTTTTAAGGAAACGAAGTAAATGTGGAAATTCTATGGAAATTCGAACTTGATCGCTATAATTTAAGATTTTCCCAAAGTGACTTTTTAAAATTTCATAAAAAAATTTGATTTTCGAATTGCGATTGTATAAACGTGGTAACATGGCTTGATGGAACATATAGGATATTTGAGGATATTAAGTAATGTAAAGGGATATATGATGTCGAGCGTGGATTTGGCGATTTGGCGCGAAAAAATCGTAAACGTGGCGGCAAAGAACGCAATGGAGTGTGAAAGCGACTCAAGCGATGAAAATACGGATAATGAGCTCAAAAAGCAACAGAGTAAACAAGAGGGAAAGAAAAAACGAAGGTATGAACAGCAGTTTCGTAATGCTTGGCTTTCCAATGCGAATTTCAAGGGATGGATCCAGGAGAAAAAGGGAACAAGTGGGCCAAGTGGCAATAGTATACCGTACTGCAAGGTGTGTAAAGTAAAACTTTCCTGTTCCAAAACTGCTCTTACAAGACATATGGAAGGTAAAGGACACACAGAGCTAGGCATGTAAGATGACTGCTGAACTGCATAAATCGCATCGACATATTGGAGAATTGTTAGGTGCACCAGATAAATCTGTTGCCAAACTAGAAATAAAACTCTGTAGTTTTATTGTTGAACATAACCTGCCCATCCAATTAAGTGATGATTTCTTAGCCCTACTATCCAGCTTATTTCCAACAAATAAGACAGTTCAAAAAGCAACATTAGGAAAGCAGAAGGCAACAAATGTTATTCGCCAGGTTCTGGGATTCAATACTCTGAGGGAGTCCATTGAAGGGCTGAAGTCCAGAAAATTTTCATTGATCATTGATGAAACAACAGATCGCTCACATAAGAATCAGCTGGCTGTATTGGTGACCTACTTCAATCCAGATACATTTAAAATGGACTGTGACTTAATTGACATTGTCCAGTTGGATGATGGAAAAGCTGACACAATTTTTAAAGCTATAGTTGAGTGCTTTAAGCAGAAAGGCATTCCAATGGAGAATATCATTGGGTTTTGTGCCGACACCTGTAACGTAATGTTTGGTACACATCATTCAGTTGCACAAATGCTGGTAGCCAACTATCCATGGATAATACCTATTAAGTGTTCTTGTCACATGATCCACCTTTGTGCTTCCCATGCATCCTTACAGCTACCAAAGTCTTTAGAAGATGTGTGTCGAAACATATCTTCATATTTTCACTTATCTCCACTGCGAACGAAGAAGTTTCAGGAATTTCAAGAGTTCTTTGATATAGAAAAACATCAGCTGCTGAATGCTGGTCAACCAGGTGGTTGTCAATGAAGATGTGTGTTGACAGGATTATCGAACAGTATGAAGCCTTGAAGCTTTATTTCACAGGGGCAGCACTTGAAGACCCTACACATACTAATGATAACATTCTGAAGGGACTCAACAACAAATTCACCCTGGCATATCTTCAGTTTATGGCCTTTAACCTTGGAAGATTTGTTTCTTTTAATACCTTGTTCCAAAGTGGAATTCCTGTCCTCTACCTGCTGAAAAGTGAATTAAAAACCTTGCTGACTTCATTATTATCAGATTTCATGAAGGTACACAATAATAATGATGTTAAAATATATCATTGAATAGGGTGGGCAAGTCACCCACATGTTTTCTGTGCATGCAAAAGAATAATTGTTATCACTTTAATTGTTAAAATCTTTATTATAGGTATCATTTGTACGACAAGCTAATCCATGGCTTATTGATGTTAATGACCAAGAGCATTATGTCCCACTGAACCAAGTTTATGTTGGACCTTGTGCGACAGACACCATGCAGACCATTAAAGATGGTCTTGGTGAGGACCATCCTGATGTCCAGCTATTTTTTACTCATTGTATAAACTTTCTGATTGAAGCTGTGAAGCAAATTTTATTACGATTCAATGATTGTGACAAGCTTGATTTTTTATCATTCCTCACATCTGTCTCTGCTTATGCACTGTCTCCTGCATCTTTGTTGGAAGTCTATAGACAATTGCCACAGCTTAAGGATGTTGCAGACTTGCGAGAAGCTGATAGAGAATGGCGGCAACATGCACTGAGCCCCAACTTGAATGGAGAGATGAGTTTTCAGGAATATTGGACAGTGGTTTTTAAAGAGAAAAATCAAGTTCAAGAGAAGATTAATCTCAATTTAACAAAAGTAGTAGCTACTGTGTTATCCCTGCCATTTTCAAATGCCGCTGTTGAGCGTGTTTTCAGCCGGTTGAAGCTTATCAAGAGTGATCATAGGGCATCACTTAAGCAAGAAAGTTTGTTGGCATTACTTTCCACCAAGTATTCCTTCCTCAAGAAAGGTAAACGACAGGCTGTTATAT
This sequence comes from Trachythela sp. YZ-2020, assembly GCA_016169945.1. NCBI lineage: Eukaryota > Metazoa > Cnidaria > Anthozoa > Malacalcyonacea > Clavulariidae > Trachythela > Trachythela sp. YZ-2020. The sequence continues at coordinate 270,071 of JADLSH010000287.1, read as the reverse complement.
ATGATGGATCCTTCAAGTGAAATGCTTGACCTACATAAGCGAATGAAATCCAGTGCAAAAGATGAAGATGCAGGGAAACTAAGAGCTGAGTTTTTGAAGGAACTGAAAAAATGATAAAACTTAAGGTGGTCCAATACAAAAAATGTTTTTTTCTATCTTTTATTACTGTTGAATCTCTACTGCTAATATGTTGTTAGGCTCAACACTCTGACAAAAAAAATATGTTGCTGCGAAACATTGTTGCCATGGTTACCGAGATAAAGCACCCCCTGTGGTGAAATTCGTGCAATTTTATAAACACAATAACTAAATAAGCATTCATGATAAAATTCTGGAATAACTTTTATTTACTAGCAAATAACATTGTCTAGGGTTTGAAGTAAAACAATCAACATTGAAGCATTATCACCAGTTTTACAGGTAAAAAACTGGAAAGGCATTTGACGACTCGTATGGAAACTGTCGCCACTTAAAAACTATTCAACATAACTCAATTCTTTAGTTCACGACCTAGAGCTTGATAGGATGAGTCTATGCTGAAAATTTTATCAAGATAGCTTCAATACCTCTTCAGATATCCTGCGCGCAATAATGGAATCGCTAATTTTTGCTTATTCGAGAAAAATGCATGAAACGGGAGAGGTAGGCATATATATCATGAAAATGCCATGCTAGATTTTTTCAAAAATGTTTAACACGTACTATTTCAACATCTAAGTTTGGTTTCCAGCTGTGACCTCCGCCGTTGCCGTCTTTAAAAAGACACCAATGTTTAACCCTTCGGTTCTTTGAAAGGTTATGGCAGATCGACTTTCGTCGGACTTTACATGATGTCCTCAATCAGTCATAGCCTTGAAGTGGAACCGTAATTATACAAAATATATAGCACGAAAACAATTTGCTTTCACGCCATTATAACGCCTCTCCGGCCTAAATATAACCGACTTGTACTTGGTGTAATTTGAAATAAAATCGTTTAAAATCACTATATAGCTACGGAGGGGTAGGTGGGTACTCATTTGGAGAAAAAAAACTTTTTCGTAAATGCTCCAATGCTCGCGATTTTCCAGTAACATATCGTTGCTATGGTGGTTGCTACGGGACAAAATTTCAAACAAGCTGCTATTTTCCCCTATTTATCCATTTTACGCCAAACAAATACAAAAATTAACACCAGAAAACGAAAAAGGGATCATTAATGATGCATAATATGGCTAATTTCAAAATAGGATTTTCTTTTAAAATTTGGTATTGGACCACCTTAACTAGTAAAACAATTATATGTTGTGCCTTGAATATATCCTATATATATCCATGAATGTTTAGTGCGTCGACAAGCCGTGTTTTAAAACTTTAAGGTAATTTCCATTATCACCGCCTATATCTTGTCACATGACCAGTTTCCATGGAAACCAAATGGTTGAAAAATATCGGCACTTCATTTCCAACATCCCACCAAAAAATGAGAGTCATAGTTTACTTTGTTAATTTTTTATTCATTTTTATATATTTTTTCTATTTTCCCACTCCTTACGAAATTGGAGCCAGGCATTAATGCACCTGAGGCCATGATAGGTTATGGGTAAATATTAAATTTTGTTGGCATCTCACTCGATTGAATAATAGTTGAAGGGTTTTTTGTAGATGGAAATTATCGAGTGTAAATTCTATACGTTTATTAGACCTAACCAGAAACAGTTGCGAAAAATGCAACTATAGGTCCCTGGCAGGAATTGAATCTGCGGCCCTGCGATTCCGGTGCAGCGCTCTAACCAACTGAGCTACAGAGTCCAGCTGTCGAGCTCTAACCACAAGTTCATGTATATATATGATGGTAATGCCATGATAGGTTATGGGTAAATATTAAATTTTGTTGGCATCTCACTCGATTGAATAATAGTTGAAGGGTTTTTTGTAGATGTAAATCATCGAGTGTAAATTCTATACGTTTATTAGACCTAACCAGGAACAGTTGCGAAAAATGCAACTATAGGTCTCTGGCAGGAATTGAATCTGCGGCCCTGCGATTCCGGTGCAGCGCTCTAACCAACTGAGCTACAGAGTCCAGCTGTCGAGCTCTAACCACAAGTTCATGTATATATATGATGGTAATGCCACGATAGGTTATGTGTAAATATTAAATTTTGTTGGCATCTCACTCGATTGAATAATAGTTGAAGGGTTTTTTGTAGATGGAAATTATCGAGTGTAAATTCTATCGTTTATTAGACCTGGCCAGGAACAGTTGCGAAAAATGCAACTATAGGTCCCTGGCAGGAATTGAACCTGCGGCCCTGCGATTCCGTTGCAGCGCTCTAACCAACTGAGCTACAGAGTCCAGCTGTCGAGCTCTAACCACAAGTTCATGTATATATATGATGGTAATGCCATGGTAGGTTATGGGTAAATAATAGAGATAGATGGTCGAAAAAATATGGCAAGTTTCTTATATTAAATTGTTGATGTATTTTAATATAGCCGTAAAAATGTTGTTTTATTTACATAGATTTTCATTTTTTTCCAATTAAAATATCCTATATTTTATGCTATCAAAAAGTCCCAACTTAAAAGGAAAGCGAAATCGTTTCACACGAGAGAATTTGTATATTTTCAACTGATTTCATTTCAAAAACGAATTTATAAGTAAAAGGCAGTTTAGTTTTATAAACTTTTGGCAACGTTTTAGTAAACGGAAGGTTGCATTTAAACATTAATTTGAAGCTTATAGAATGCATAAGAACATACCTACACCATATATCTCAGATTTGTATGGCTAAAACAACTAATATTTTAATTATTTTTGTAGTTTTTGTAACCTGTTTAACTGTTTTGTACTCCAGAAAAGAAGTTTATTTTATCGTGTTGCCATGGCTACTGTGCTTCCTCTTCTTGAAACAAAATTTCCATTTTTTATTCTCTCAAAATAAATTTCCCAAAATAATATTGTTTCCTTCCACTCTTCTTTCCAAACTATTAGAATAATGATCAAAATTTTAATGGCACGTTTAAAATGAAGGAAGCCACAGTGATTACGTCAGGTAAAACATTTCATTTGGCGATAGCCTTTGATTGCGTCGTGAAGAGGGGTGTGAGCCAAGGATCCAATTCTGTTTTCTAAGCCACAAATTTGTTTTGAACGCAGATATCCGACTCGCCTACAACCTTTGCATGGCAGATTTTTTGATAAAAAAGATTAGCAATAGTAATGTTTTGGAATGTAATGTCTGGCAATGTTCAGCTGGGGCGAGGGGTTACTGCAAGCATGTATTTCTAGTTAGTAATTAAGTGTAAATATTTCATAGGTAGTCTAATATTAATTTAATAAATTTAGTAGGTTTTAATATTAATCCTTAGGCAGGTCCTAAGTATTTAATTTGTAAATGATAAATTGTAAAATATATAATTTAAAATGGTAGGATAAAGGTTTAAAATACATACATTTTTATTAGGAATAATGAGCCGGGTAATTCAATAGAGGCAGATGAAGATTTAATAGCATTAGGTGGTGGTTGGACAAAAAGTTGAAAGTTTATTCCTGGATTTTCATACAAAAATTAGAAGAGCATTTGTTACTAGAAACTAAAAAAACATCTGATGGCAAGCCTTCTGAAGCCTTTAAGCACAAGAAAAGCGGATATAGATTATTTAAAGCGGGTTATCCAAGGCAATTTAAAGTTAAACCTAATGTAAAGAAAGGAGATGAGACAGTCTATTTTCTTGTACGATGCCATGTGAATGCTGAAATGAAAAAATACAATATATTGTTTATGTCCACATTGACCAAAGTTCAGGAGATGTTGTTTGTGCAAAATGCTGTTGTCCAGCTGGTGCTGGTGGCCGTTGCAAGCATGAAGCAGCTACTTTGTTCCAGCTTCCTAGATTATATTGAACCTGTCAGATATACCTGATGACAAGACATGCACCCAGGAATAACAGAAATGGCATATCCCTAGAAAGAACACACCACAAGCAGCTCTGCTGTTCGAGGACCTGATTTTTCCCCAGGACACATACGATAAAGACAAAAAAGGAAGGAAACGAGCAGTTCCAGAAGGAAAAAGGCATGAGTATTGCTCAACAACAGAGAGAGTTACAAAAGGTAATCTGCAGTGTCTCAAAGCTAGTCTAGAAAAAGCCAGAAGTACTTGCTATCTGATTAATATCTGAGGCAATAGCAATTGTGACCCTTTCGAGTTTAATGCCAATGAATTACCATCCAGACAAAGAATCATGAAGGCACAGGATGTTATTGGCTTTGTTTGTGTGGGAAGCAATAGTTTTTGCACTACAGTTGGAACATTATGAATATAGCAAGTTGTTCCCCCACCTTTATATTTTCTTTCGGAACATGCAGCTCCTTTGTTGCTTTCATCTGCCTCTATTGAAGTATCCGGCTCATTATCAATAATGAAAATTTATATGTTTTAAATCTACATCCTACCAATTTTAAATTATATATTTTACAATTTACTATTTACAAATTAAATACTTAGGGCTTGGCTAGGGATTAATATTAAAACCTACAATTAAATTTAAAACTTTTAACTGTATTATACTACCAATGAAATATTTAAACTTACTAACTAGAAAGGTTTAAGAATTTGAAAACTATTCTATTGAAATTCTTGTATAAAAAACTACAAGTCTATGTAAATTTTAAACAGTTTTAGCAATGTTATATAGCTATAAATTTAAACCGTAAAAACCTACTTGTTTATTTTGGCAGGAAATGAACCGAACACAACAAATGAAGCAGAAAAAATATGCAACAGCACAGGCGAAATGCTTTCTTCTTTGCGTTTTTTCACAAAGTAACAGAGCCGGGATGGAAAAAACCGCTTTGGGTCGCTTTTACTTCGCACCAAAACTTTTTAAAGTCTCTTTAAAAACATTGTGCTTGGGAGCCATGCCGATCGAACGATCGACTGACATTTTGACATGAATTTGCCGATTTCAACAAGCGAAAAAATCCACACAAAACACTCGATCGTTGTGAAAATACAAGGTATAGATCGAGCGACAACACGTACATATCTGTAGGTCAAAACGGTGAGCAGTCCGATGTTTACTAAACGTACGTACTCACCTTAAAATGTTCGGAAACACCTTCGACTCAGAACGTATTAAATTTGTGAGCCCATTTTTCTATCCCTCGGTTCTTCTATAAAAATTATCTCATCCAAGAATTTCGCTGTACTTTGGGGTCAAAATAAACTCAGTTATAGCATTAAAAAGACGTTTCCTGTTATATAATTATCAAACGGTACGAAAAAAATACTTCAAAGAAGCAATATTTCTCGCATGCAAAATGCTCGCTTCGCGGCGGCCATTTCGTTTGCAAGTGCATGCAAGGTGACTTTACTTGTTTAACAACAGGACTTGCGGTTAATGACAAGTGCAAGGCAATGCTTTGCTATAATGCAAATTGCCTTATTACCCACAAAGATGCTTGTTATCTTGATCTCTTAACCATTAAGTGGTCCTTCAACAAATTATCGATGAAGGAAATTGGCATCCTGAAGTGTATAAACTTCAAGCCAAGTCAGAATATGTGCACGGTGAGACAAGATGACTATTCCAAATTTTTACAAGATTGATATGTATAGGGCATTGGTATTGTATTTCTAACTTTTTCAGTTTTTCCCTTTTGGTATTTTTGTAATATGTGAACACATGCATGCACAGTCCGACAAGTGCCACATCAATTCCTACCGTGTTTAAGAAAAATTTTGTTGTATGGACTATTGTTCGTGTATTTTCAAAGATCTTTGAGAATCAGTTGTTTTAGAACTATACTGGGGCCTTTATACTGGGGCCTTTATGGTTAAACTATAAAAATACACATATAATTATACTTGTTTATGTCCAAAAGGAAAATCATATCCATAGACATATAGAAACTTCAGCAGCCAAATAAGGCAATGCTAATGGAGAATACAAATAGCTTTATAGCTCAGGCTTCCTGCAGGACAGGGGCGTAGGAAGCTTTCGGCCCCCCCAAAAGTAATTGAATTTTAAAAACATTGCAGCAAATAGCATAGATTCACAAATCATAATGAAAGAATTAATGAAAGAGCTTAACGAAATAGCTTAACGAAAGAGGTAGAGAAGATTCTGAAAATGCCATTTCCAACGATCTAGAGACTCTCGGCGCCAACTATGCTCGGCCCTCGTGAGTGCGGTCACCCTACTGTAAGTTTAACAAGCTTCCTACGCCCCTGTGCAGGAAGACTTCCTGATAGGATGACTCATCATATTACAAAGCACACTATGTAAGAATGTTTCACGAAGACTGTAATGTCATTAACCGCGAGTCCTGTTGTTAAACAAGTAAAGTGCGATCTTAAAGTTTGGTACGAATTTACGAATATTTGATGTGTTTTCTATATATACATGCATGCTATAGTAGCTTGAAAGACTAAAATTAGAACATTTTGCCTTATGCTTAATAAAATATAACACAAACACAACATTAAGCAAACAGTTTTGTTGTAAAAACTCAACTAAAATTGACTTGTTAGTTAAAGGGGGTTAGGATAAAAAACGGGTATACGGACGGACGGACGGTTTATGTTTTCATTTAAAGTCATATCCAAGTTGTATTCGCGTTTTATCCTTTGCCATAGATCCTGTATAAAGGTTTGAAAACGCGTATCTTAATTGCTTTGCAAAGTCAAATCCACGTTTTACGTGGATATAGGTTAAAGGACGCGTACCTTGGCTAAAAAAACGAGGATATGATAAGATAAGACGCGCTTTTGCATCAACGTGGATATGACTTTAAGATTTATGACACCATAAGCTATCCATCGTTCGTTCGTTCGTTAACTACAATCCTGGACATAACTTGTTAATAAAATTCCAAGGTGCATCTGTCAGAGTATAAATTGTACTATAATTTCTGTATTTGACCTTGGATATCCCCCCTTCCCCCTAGACAATGTTGTTATGTTGCGTTTTAAGTCTGGGGATAATAATAGAAACATTGGTAGGGGGAGAGGGGGGCGAAAGCCTAATGAAGTTAGTCGAATGTGTGTTCCGGAAAATTTAAGCAATTTTATCAACTGTTATGTCCACGATTGTCTGTGATACATTGCAGTTTTCGAAGTGACACGCAATCAGTTACCGATAATCGTAAAGGCCCATTTTACACATTTGTTTAAGGACAGACCACTAAGCTTTCAAATGATACTAACCTTTAAGTTTTTTTAACCATTTTTAATGTTTAAGCAAAGGCAATGCTGATAAAGACTATATATGTGAATTGGACAAAATATTGCTCACGAGCGTCTTTAGTGCAAGTACATGCGTATGCAGTACATAAACCTAAAGGTTTAAAATACTTTGTAAGAAATGTATCAGGAGAATTTAATATCTGTGTTTTGCCGTTAATTGGGATGCTTTGTAAATATAAAGTGGACATAAATCGCATTTTGGGGCGAATAAGACCTATTGGTATCCAGTGGCGCCGAACGGTTAACCACGGTTAACCATAAGCAATAATGAGAAATTTGGACTTTGTGGCGATAAATGTGCCTGCATTTTAGCATATTGTGTTGTTTCTAAACATAGTGTTAACCATCGAAAAGAATCAAGTGTTCACAACAATGAATTGTTCCAAACTACGACGGTTAACCACGGTTAACCACTGTAATTTAAATATACTAAAGACTCAATTATATATACAAAATAGTGGTTAACCGTGGTTAACCGTTGGAATACGCCAATGGTAACAGTAATTGCTCCTAAAACGTTTCTTGAGGGTTCCTTTATATCTAATAAAAGAATCAAGTCCCAAAAGGTATAAATTTATAGCATTGCTTTAAATATAATTAAGATTTAGCAATGGTTAACCGTGCGGTTAACCGTCGAGTTATTATCCATTGAGTCTCAATCAAGTGCGCATCATATTACATTCGACTTTTGCTACGGATATATGTTCGCACACACTCATATAACCTAAGTTATTAGAATTTATAATGCACTAGTACATAGCAAGTTCTGTTTTATATCCTATAAATGCTTTTAACTCTCCTTATATGCTTATTATAAACACTGTATATAACGGTATAAACTAAGACATGGTGATTTCGACCAAGATTTAACAGGCCTATAATGCAAATTACTTCAGTTTCCCGTCAGCAATGTCGGTAAAAATGGCTAAAATTGACTTTAAATTAGAGTGGCTTACACTGCAAGATGATAATAGCCAAATAAGGACAGATCATACATTCTATGTACGATATTGGCAATAGTTACCCTGCACGCTCATTACCTTGACAGTAGAATTGTTACGCGCGCTATTAATTGCAACAGTCAATTTCGCGTATTATATGTTTATGCAACACTTAAGAAATAAATAATCGCCCCCCCCCCTAGACAATGTTGTTATGTTGCGTTTTAAGTCTGGGGATAATAATAGAAACATTGGTAGGAGAGCTAAGGCGAAAGCGAATGTGAAGTTAGTCGAAATTTAAGCAATTTTATCAACTGTTATGTCCACGATTGTCTGTGATACATTGCAGTTTTCGAAGTGACACGCAATCAGTTACCGATAATCGTAAAGGCCCATTTTACACATTTGTTTAAGGACAGACCACTAAGCTTTCAAATGATACTAACCTTTAAGTTTTTAACCATTTTAATGTTTAAGCAAAGGCAATGCTGATCGATAAAGACTATATATGTGAATTGGACAAAATATTGCTCACGAGCGTCTTTAGTGCAAGTACATGCGTATGCAGTACATAAACCTAAAGGTTTAAAATACTTTGTAAGAAATGTATCAGGAGAATTTAATATCTGTGTTTGCCGTTAATTGGGATGCTTTGTAAATATAAAGTGGACATAAATCGCATTTTGGGGCGAATAAGACCTATTGGTATCCAGTGGCGCCGAACGGTTAACCACGGTTAACCATAAGCAATAATGAGAAATTTGGACTTTGTGGCGATAAATGTGCCTGCATTTTAGCATATTGTGTTGTTTCTAAACATAGTGTTAACCATCGAAAAGAATCAAGTGTTCACAACAATGAATTGTTCCAAACTACGACGGTTAACCACGGTTAACCACTGTAATTTAAATATACTAAAGACTCAATTATATATACAAAATAGTGGTTAACCGTGGTTAACCGTTGGAATACGCCAATGGTAACAGTAATTGCTCCTAAAACGTTTCTTGAGGGTTCCTTTATATCTAATAAAAGAATCAAGTCCCAAAGGTATAAATTTATAGCATTGCTTTAAATATAATTAAGATTTAGCAATGGTTAACCGTGCGGTTAACCGTCGAGTTATTATCCATTGAGTCTCAATCAAGTGCGCATCATATTACATTCGACTTTTGCTACGGATATATGTTCGCACACACTCATATAACCTAAGTTATTAGAATTTATAATGCACTAGTACATAGCAAGTTCTGTTTTATATCCTATAAATGCTTTTAACTCTCCTTATATGCTTATTATAAACACTGTATATAACGGTATAAACTAAGACATGGTGATTTCGACCAAGATTTAACAGGCCTATAATGCAAATTACTTCAGTTTCCGTCAGCAATGTCGGTAAAAATGGCTAAAATTGACTTTAAATTAGAGTGGCTTACACTGCAAGATGATAATAGCCAAATAAGGACAGATCATACATTCTATGTACGATATTGGCAATAGTTACCCTGCACGCTCATTACCTTGACAGTAGAATTGTTACGCGCGCTATTAATTGCAACAGTCAATTTCGCGTATTATATGTTTATGCAACACTTAAGAAATAAATAATCGCCCCCCCCCCTAGACAATGTTGTTATGTTGCGTTTTAAGTCTGGGGATAATAATAGAAACATTGGTAGGGGGAGAGGGGGGCGAAAGCCTAATGAAGTTAGTCGAATGTGTGTTCCGGAAAATTTAAGCAATTTTATCAACTGTTATGTCCACGATTGTCTGTGATACATTGCAGTTTTCGAAGTGACACGCAATCAGTTACCGATAATCGTAAAGGCCCATTTTACACATTTGTTTAAGGACAGACCACTAAGCTTTCAAATGATACTAACCTTTAAGTTTTTTTAACCATTTTTAATGTTTAAGCAAAGGCAATGCTGATAAAGACTATATATGTGAATTGGACAAAATATTGCTCACGAGCGTCTTTAGTGCAAGTACATGCGTATGCAGTACATAAACCTAAAGGTTTAAAATACTTTGTAAGAAATGTATCAGGAGAATTTAATATCTGTGTTTTGCCGTTAATTGGGATGCTTTGTAAATATAAAGTGGACATAAATCGCATTTTGGGGCGAATAAGACCTATTGGTATCCAGTGGCGCCGAACGGTTAACCACGGTTAACCATAAGCAATAATGAGAAATTTGGACTTTGTGGCGATAAATGTGCCTGCATTTTAGCATATTGTGTTGTTTCTAAACATAGTGTTAACCATCGAAAAGAATCAAGTGTTCACAACAATGAATTGTTCCAAACTACGACGGTTAACCACGGTTAACCACTGTAATTTAAATATACTAAAGACTCAATTATATATACAAAATAGTGGTTAACCGTGGTTAACCGTTGGAATACGCCAATGGTAACAGTAATTGCTCCTAAAACGTTTCTTGAGGTTCCTTTATATCTAATAAAAGAATCAAGTCCCAAAAGGTATAAATTTATAGCATTGCTTTAAATATAATTAAGATTTAGCAATGGTTAACCGTGCGGTTAACCGTCGAGTTATTATCCATTGAGTCTCAATCAAGTGCGCATCATATTACATTCGACTTTTGCTACGGATATATGTTCGCACACACTCATATAACCTAAGTTATTAGAATTTATAATGCACTAGTACATAGCAAGTTCTGTTTTATATCCTATAAATGCTTTTAACTCTCCTTATATGCTTATTATAAACACTGTATATAACGGTATAAACTAAGACATGGTGATTTCGACCAAGATTTAACAGGCCTATAATGCAAATTACTTCAGTTTCCGTCAGCAATGTCGGTAAAAATGGCTAAAATTGACTTTAAATTAGAGTGGCTTACACTGCAAGATGATAATAGCCAAATAAGGACAGATCATACATTCTATGTACGATATTGGCAATAGTTACCCTGCACGCTCATTACCTTGACAGTAGAATTGTTACGCGCGCTATTAATTGCAACAGTCAATTTCGCGTATTATATGTTTATGCAACACTTAAGAAATAAATAATCGCCCCCCCCCCTAGACAATGTTGTTATGTTGCGTTTTAAGTCTGGGGATAATAATAGAAACATTGGTAGGGGGAGAGGGGGGCGAAAGCCTAATGAAGTTAGTCGAATGTGTGTTCCGGAAAATTTAAGCAATTTTATCAACTGTTATGTCCACGATTGTCTGTGATACATTGCAGTTTTCGAAGTGACACGCAATCAGTTACCGATAATCGTAAAGGCCCATTTTACACATTTGTTTAAGGACAGACCACTAAGCTTTCAAATGATACTAACCTTTAAGTTTTTTTAACCATTTTTAATGTTTAAGCAAAGGCAATGCTGATCGATAAAGACTATATATGTGAATTGGACAAAATATTGCTCACGAGCGTCTTTAGTGCAAGTACATGCGTATGCAGTACATAAACCTAAAGGTTTAAAATACTTTGTAAGAAATGTATCAGGAGAATTTAATATCTGTGTTTTGCCGTTAATTGGGATGCTTTGTAAATATAAAGTGGACATAAATCGCATTTTGGGGCGAATAAGACCTATTGGTATCCAGTGGCGCCGAACGGTTAACCACGGTTAACCATAAGCAATAATGAGAAATTTGGACTTTGTGGCGATAAATGTGCCTGCATTTTAGCATATTGTGTTGTTTCTAAACATAGTGTTAACCATCGAAAAGAATCAAGTGTTCACAACAATGAATTGTTCCAAACTACGACGGTTAACCACGGTTAACCACTGTAATTTAAATATACTAAAGACTCAATTATATATACAAAATAGTGGTTAACCGTGGTTAACCGTTGGAATACGCCAATGGTAACAGTAATTGCTCCTAAAACGTTTCTTGAGGGTTCCTTTATATCTAATAAAAGAATCAAGTCCCAAAAGGTATAAATTTATAGCATTGCTTTAAATATAATTAAGATTTAGCAATGGTTAACCGTGCGGTTAACCGTCGAGTTATTATCCATTGAGTCTCAATCAAGTGCGCATCATATTACATTCGACTTTTGCTACGGATATATGTTCGCACACACTCATATAACCTAAGTTATTAGAATTTATAATGCACTAGTACATAGCAAGTTCTGTTTTATATCCTATAAATGCTTTTAACTCTCCTTATATGCTTATTATAAACACTGTATATAACGGTATAAACTAAGACATGGTGATTTCGACCAAGATTTAACAGGCCTATAATGCAAATTACTTCAGTTTCCCGTCAGCAATGTCGGTAAAAATGGCTAAAATTGACTTTAAATTAGAGTGGCTTACACTGCAAGATGATAATAGCCAAATAAGGACAGATCATACATTCTATGTACGATATTGGCAATAGTTACCCTGCACGCTCATTACCTTGACAGTAGAATTGTTACGCGCGCTATTAATTGCAACAGTCAATTTCGCGTATTATATGTTTATGCAACACTTAAGAAATAAATAATCGCCCCCCCCCCTAGACAATGTTGTTATGTTGCGTTTTAAGTCTGGGGATAATAATAGAAACATTGGTAGGGGGAGAGGGGGGCGAAAGCCTAATGAAGTTAGTCGAATGTGTGTTCCGGAAAATTTAAGCAATTTTATCAACTGTTATGTCCACGATTGTCTGTGATACATTGCAGTTTTCGAAGTGACACGCAATCAGTTACCGATAATCGTAAAGGCCCATTTTACACATTTGTTTAAGGACAGACCACTAAGCTTTCAAATGATACTAACCTTTAAGTTTTTTTAACCATTTTTAATGTTTAAGCAAAGGCAATGCTGATAAAGACTATATATGTGAATTGGACAAAATATTGCTCACGAGCGTCTTTAGTGCAAGTACATGCGTATGCAGTACATAAACCTAAAGGTTTAAAATACTTTGTAAGAAATGTATCAGGAGAATTTAATATCTGTGTTTTGCCGTTAATTGGGATGCTTTGTAAATATAAAGTGGACATAAATCGCATTTTGGGGCGAATAAGACCTATTGGTATCCAGTGGCGCCGAACGGTTAACCACGGTTAACCATAAGCAATAATGAGAAATTTGGACTTTGTGGCGATAAATGTGCCTGCATTTTAGCATATTGTGTTGTTTCTAAACATAGTGTTAACCATCGAAAAGAATCAAGTGTTCACAACAATGAATTGTTCCAAACTACGACGGTTAACCACGGTTAACCACTGTAATTTAAATATACTAAAGACTCAATTATATATACAAAATAGTGGTTAACCGTGGTTAACCGTTGGAATACGCCAATGGTAACAGTAATTGCTCCTAAAACGTTTCTTGAGGTTCCTTTATATCTAATAAAAGAATCAAGTCCCAAAGGTATAAATTTATAGCATTGCTTTAAATATAATTAAGATTTAGCAATGGTTAACCGTGCGGTTAACCGTCGAGTTATTATCCATTGAGTCTCAATCAAGTGCGCATCATATTACATTCGACTTTTGCTACGGATATATGTTCGCACACACTCATATAACCTAAGTTATTAGAATTTATAATGCACTAGTACATAGCAAGTTCTATTTTATATCCTATAAATGCTTTTAACTCTCCTTATATGCTTATTATAAACACTGTATATAACGGTATAAACTAAGACATGGTGATTTCGACCAAGATTTAACAGGCCTATAATGCAAATTACTTCAGTTTCCGTCAGCAATGTCGGTAAAAATGGCTAAAATTGACTTTAAATTAGAGTGGCTTACACTGCAAGATGATAATAGCCAAATAAGGACAGATCATACATTCTATGTACGATATTGGCAATAGTTACCCTGCACGCTCATTACCTTGACAGTAGAATTGTTACGCGCTATTAATTGCAACAGTCAATTTCGCGTATTATATGTTTATGCAACACTTAAGAAATAAATAATCGCCCCCCCCCCTAGACAATGTTGTTATGTTGCGTTTTAAGTCTGGGGATAATAATAGAAACATTGGTAGGGGGAGAGGGGGGCGAAAGCCTAATGAAGTTAGTCGAATGTGTGTTCCGGAAAATTTAAGCAATTTTATCAACTGTTATGTCCACGATTGTCTGTGATACATTGCAGTTTTCGAAGTGACACGCAATCAGTTACCGATAATCGTAAGGTCCATTTTACACATTTGTTTAAGGACAGACCACTAAGCTTTCAAATGATACTAACCTTTAAGTTTTTTTAACCATTTTTAATGTTTAAGCAAAGGCAATGCTGATCGATAAAGACTATATATGTGAATTGGACAAAATATTGCTCACGAGCGTCTTTAGTGCAAGTACATGCGTATGCAGTACATAAACCTAAAGGTTTAAAATACTTTGTAAGAAATGTATCAGGAGAATTTAATATCTGTGTTTTGCCGTTAATTGGGATGCTTTGTAAATATAAAGTGGACATAAATCGCATTTTGGGGCGAATAAGACCTATTGGTATCCAGTGGCGCCGAACGGTTAACCACGGTTAACCATAAGCAATAATGAGAAATTTGGACTTTGTGGCGATAAATGTGCCTGCATTTTAGCATATTGTGTTGTTTCTAAACATAGTGTTAACCATCGAAAAGAATCAAGTGTTCACAACAATGAATTGTTCCAAACTACGACGGTTAACCACGGTTAACCACTGTAATTTAAATATACTAAAGACTCAATTATATATACAAAATAGTGGTTAACCGTGGTTAACCGTTGGAATACGCCAATGGTAACAGTAATTGCTCCTAAAACGTTTCTTGAGGGTTCCTTTATATCTAATAAAGAATCAAGTCCCAAAAGGTATAAATTTATAGCATTGCTTTAAATATAATTAAGATTTAGCAATGGTTAACCGTGCGGTTAACCGTCGAGTTATTATCCATTGAGTCTCAATCAAGTGCGCATCATATTACATTCGACTTTTGCTACGGATATATGTTCGCACACACTCATATAACCTAAGTTATTAGAATTTATAATGCACTAGTACATAGCAAGTTCTGTTTTATATCCTATAAATGCTTTTAACTCTCCTTATATGCTTATTATAAACACTGTATATAACGGTATAAACTAAGACATGGTGATTTCGACCAAGATTTAACAGGCCTATAATGCAAATTACTTCAGTGTCCGTCAGCAATGTCGGTAAAATGGCTAAAATTGACTTTAAATTAGTGTCTTACACTGCAAGATGATAATAGCCAAATAAGGACAGATCATACATTCTATGTACGATATTGGCAATAGTTACCCTGCACGCTCATTACCTTGACAGTAGAATTGTTACGCGCGCTATTAATTGCAACAGTCAATTTCGCGTATTATATGTTTATGCAACACTTAAGAAATAAATAATCGCCCCCCCCCCTAGACAATGTTGTTATGTTGCGTTTTAAGTCTGGGGATAATAATAGAAACATTGGTAGGGGGAGAGGGGGGCGAAAGCCTAATGAAGTTAGTCGAATGTGTGTTCCGGAAAATTTAAGCAATTTTATCAACTGTTATGTCCACGATTGTCTGTGATACATTGCAGTTTTCGAAGTGACACGCAATCAGTTACCGATAATCGTAAAGGCCCATTTTACACATTTGTTTAAGGACAGACCACTAAGCTTTCAAATGATACTAACCTTTAAGTTTTTAACCATTTTTAATGTTTAAGCAAAGGCAATGCTGATAAAGACTATATATGTGAATTGGACAAAATATTGCTCACGAGCGTCTTTAGTGCAAGTACATGCGTATGCAGTACATAAACCTAAAGGTTTAAAATACTTTGTAAGAAATGTATCAGGAGAATTTAATATCTGTGTTTTGCCGTTAATTGGGATGCTTTGTAAATATAAAGTGGACATAAATCGCATTTTGGGGCGAATAAGACCTATTGGTATCCAGTGGCGCCGAACGGTTAACCACGGTTAACCATAAGCAATAATGAGAAATTTGGACTTTGTGGCGATAAATGTGCCTGCATTTTAGCATATTGTGTTGTTTCTAAACATAGTGTTAACCATCGAAAAGAATCAAGTGTTCACAACAATGAATTGTTCCAAACTACGACGGTTAACCACGGTTAACCACTGTAATTTAAATATACTAAAGACTCAATTATATATACAAAATAGTGGTTAACCGTGGTTAACCGTTGGAATACGCCAATGGTAACAGTAATTGCTCCTCAAACGTTTCTTGAGGTTCCTTTATATCTAATAAAAGAATCAAGTCCCAAAAGGTATAAATTTATAGCATTGCTTTAAATATAATTAAGATTTAGCAATGGTTAACCGTGCGGTTAACCGTCGAGTTATTATCCATTGAGTCTCAATCAAGTGCGCATCATATTACATTCGACTTTTGCTACGGATATATGTTCGCACACACTCATATAACCTAAGTTATTAGAATTTATAATGCACTAGTACATAGCAAGTTCTGTTTTATATCCTATAAATGCTTTTAACTCTCCTTATATGCTTATTATAAACACTGTATATAACGGTATAAACTAAGACATGGTGATTTCGACCAAGATTTAACAGGCCTATAATGCAAATTACTTCAGTTTCCCGTCAGCAATGTCGGTAAAAATGGCTAAAATTGACTTTAAATTAGAGTGGCTTACACTGCAAGATGATAATAGCCAAATAAGGACAGATCATACATTCTATGTACGATATTGGCAATAGTTACCCTGCACGCTCATTACCTTGACAGTAGAATTGTTACGCGCGCTATTAATTGCAACAGTCAATTTCGCGTATTATATGTTTATGCAACACTTAAGAAATAAATAATCGCCCCCCCCCCTAGACAATGTTGTTATGTTGCGTTTTAAGTCTGGGGATAATAATAGAAACATTGGTAGGGGGAGAGGGGGGCGAAAGCCTAATGAAGTTAGTCGAATGTGTGTTCCGGAAAATTTAAGCAATTTTATCAACTGTTATGTCCACGATTGTCTGTGATACATTGCAGTTTTCGAAGTGACACGCAATCAGTTACCGATAATCGTAAAGGCCCATTTTACACATTTGTTTAAGGACAGACCACTAAGCTTTCAAATGATACTAACCTTTAAGTTTTTTTAACCATTTTTAATGTTTAAGCAAAGGCAATGCTGATAAAGACTATATATGTGAATTGGACAAAATATTGCTCACGAGCGTCTTTAGTGCAAGTACATGCGTATGCAGTACATAAACCTAAAGGTTTAAAATACTTTGTAAGAAATGTATCAGGAGAATTTAATATCTGTGTTTTGCCGTTAATTGGGATGCTTTGTAAATATAAAGTGGACATAAATCGCATTTTGGGGCGAATAAGACCTATTGGTATCCAGTGGCGCCGAACGGTTAACCACGGTTAACCATAAGCAATAATGAAATTTGGACTTTGTGGCGATAAATGTGCCTGCATTTTAGCATATTGTGTTGTTTCTAAACATAGTGTTAACCATCGAAAAGAATCAAGTGTTCACAACAATGAATTGTTCCAAACTACGACGGTTAACCACGGTTAACCACTGTAATTTAAATATACTAAAGACTCAATTATATATACAAAATAGTGGTTAACCGTGGTTAACCGTTGGAATACGCCAATGGTAACAGTAATTGCTCCTAAAACGTTTCTTGAGGGTTCCTTTATATCTAATAAAAGAATCAAGTCCCAAAGGTATAAATTTATAGCATTGCTTTAAATATAATTAAGATTTAGCAATGGTTAACCGTGCGGTTAACCGTCGAGTTATTATCCATTGAGTCTCAATCAAGTGCGCATCATATTACATTCGACTTTTGCTACGGATATATGTTCGCACACACTCATATAACCTAAGTTATTAGAATTTATAATGCACTAGTACATAGCAAGTTCTGTTTTATATCCTATAAATGCTTTTAACTCTCCTTATATGCTTATTATAAACACTGTATATAACGGTATAAACTAAGACATGGTGATTTCGACCAAGATTTAACAGGCCTATAATGCAAATTACTTCAGTTTCCCGTCAGCAATGTCGGTAAAAATGGCTAAAATTGACTTTAAATTAGAGTGGCTTACACTGCAAGATGATAATAGCCAAATAAGGACAGATCATACATTCTATGTACGATATTGGCAATAGTTACCCTGCACGCTCATTACCTTGACAGTAGAATTGTTACGCGCGCTATTAATTGCAACAGTCAATTTCGCGTATTATATGTTTATGCAACACTTAAGAAATAAATAATCGCCCCCCCCCCTAGACAATGTTGTTATGTTGCGTTTTAAGTCTGGGGATAATAATAGAAACATTGGTAGGGGGAGAGGGGGGCGAAAGCCTAATGAAGTTAGTCGAATGTGTGTTCCGGAAAATTTAAGCAATTTTATCAACTGTTATGTCCACGATTGTCTGTGATACATTGCAGTTTTCGAAGTGACACGCAATCAGTTACCGATAATCGTAAAGGCCCATTTTACACATTTGTTTAAGGACAGACCACTAAGCTTTCAAATGATACTAACCTTTAAGTTTTTTTAACCATTTTTAATGTTTAAGCAAAGGCAATGCTGATAAAGACTATATATGTGAATTGGACAAAATATTGCTCACGAGCGTCTTTAGTGCAAGTACATGCGTATGCAGTACATAAACCTAAAGGTTTAAAATACTTTGTAAGAAATGTATCAGGAGAATTTAATATCTGTGTTTTGCCGTTAATTGGGATGCTTTGTAAATATAAAGTGGACATAAATCGCATTTGGGGCGAATAAGACCTATTGGTATCCAGTGGCGCCGAACGGTTAACCACGGTTAACCATAAGCAATAATGAGAAATTTGGACTTTGTGGCGATAAATGTGCCTGCATTTTAGCATATTGTGTTGTTTCTAAACATAGTGTTAACCATCGAAAAGAATCAAGTGTTCACAACAATGAATTGTTCCAAACTACGACGGTTAACCACGGTTAACCACTGTAATTTAAATATACTAAAGACTCAATTATATATACAAAATAGTGGTTAACCGTGGTTAACCGTTGGAATACGCCAATGGTAACAGTAATTGCTCCTAAAACGTTTCTTGAGGGTTCCTTTATATCTAATAAAAGAATCAAGTCCCAAAAGGTATAAATTTATAGCATTGCTTTAAATATAATTAAGATTTAGCAATGGTTAACCGTGCGGTTAACCGTCGAGTTATTATCCATTGAGTCTCAATCAAGTGCGCATCATATTACATTCGACTTTTGCTACGGATATATGTTCGCACACACTCATATAACCTAAGTTATTAGAATTTATAATGCACTAGTACATAGCAAGTTCTGTTTTATATCCTATAAATGCTTTTAACTCTCCTTATATGCTTATTATAAACACTGTATATAACGGTATAAACTAAGACATGGTGATTTCGACCAAGATTTAACAGGCCTATAATGCAAATTACTTCAGTTTCCCGTCAGCAATGTCGGTAAAAATGGCTAAAATTGACTTTAAATTAGAGTGGCTTACACTGCAAGATGATAATAGCCAAATAAGGACAGATCATACATTCTATGTACGATATTGGCAATAGTTACCCTGCACGCTCATTACCTTGACAGTAGAATTGTTACGCGCGCTATTAATTGCAACAGTCAATTTCGCGTATTATATGTTTATGCAACACTTAAGAAATAAATAATCGCCCCCCCCCTAGACAATGTTGTTATGTTGCGTTTTAAGTCTGGGGATAATAATAGAAACATTGGTAGGGGGAGAGGGGGGCGAAAGCCTAATGAAGTTAGTCGAATGTGTGTTCCGGAAAATTTAAGCAATTTTATCAACTGTTATGTCCACGATTGTAGCCTGCAAGAAGAGTCTACCTTGCAGGCTACGTTTTAAGCAGCTAATTAAGACAACTGGCGTCTTAACAGATAGTTAAAGGTTCAAAATACACGTATGCATTACTACGCGGAAAACAATCATGGAAAACAAAACACTATACGACCTCTCGTAGAACAACGGTTAATATTAATGTTGAATCACTTGAATGTGATATTAAAATCGTTTGAATGTGATATTAAAATCGTAAGTACTTTAGTATATTAATCTTATAAAGCTGAATTTTAAACTATACTAAAATAGGCCTCTGGTGTGCTGTTTTAGAACTATATTTTGTTGTTTAAAAGAAACATAACATCATATCATAATAATAATTATATACTTTGTTTTGCATCACATTTTTGATAGAGATAAGGATATAGTCTGTTTAAGACAGTTAGTTAACACGGTATATACAGCAAATTCAAGTAGGTTGCCGTTCCAAAAACGTAAATCTTTAGATAGGGTTAGGTTATTAAAGATTAGGATCAACTCTGAGTAAACAAAGGATAATGGCTTATTGATAATTTAGACCCTTACACTTGGAGAATTTGCCTTTGTAGCAGGTACGTTTTCTATCGACGTCTTCTATATATGCACTAGCTATTGTTACAAGGCAAATTCTAATTCAAATTACAATTCAAAAATGTGATGCAAAACAAAGTATATATTATAATAATACGATGTTATGTTTCTTTTAAACAACAAAATATAGTTCTAAAACAGCACACCAGAGGCCTATTTTAGTATTGTTTAAAATTCACTTTTATAAGATTAATATACTAAAGTCCTTACGATTTTAATATCACATTCAAACGATTTTAATATCACATTCAAGTGATTCAACATTAATATTTGAACATACAATAAGTCAATAACAAAACAAAAAAATTGAGCCCGCGTTATTAGAAAAAGCGGTTTATTTACACTGTACTTGATGTAATTTTTCATTCCGCATGCCATTCCGCAGAATCATTCCGCCTTTTATAGTCACCGGTAGAACAACTCCCATTAGCATGCTTTCAGGCTATAAATAGTCCATTAATTTGTCCTGTTTTAACAATTTAATCACTTAAGGAGGCTCCCTACAGTTTTAATTCTGTAGCACGCAAATGTGCTCTAAGGTCCATTATTCGCTCATTTCGCAAGGTATGGTCACGAGACTTGGCCATCAGATTGCCACAAAAAATGTTTCTAAATATCGTGTGCAAAAAATAAAAAAGTTTTACCGAAGGAAACTCCAAAAAATTAAGAAAGAAGATAAAAATACGACAATCTCTAAATCGTGTTGTTACCATGGCAACGTAAATATTTAGAAAAATTTTTTGTTCTTCGCAATCCGCAATATTGTGGCACTCTGATGGCCAAGTCTCGTGACCATACCTTGCAAAATGAGCAAATAATGGACCTTAGAGCACATTTGCGTGCTACAGAATTAAAACCGTAGGGAGCCTCCTTAACTACTACCGTCCTGTTTCAAACAAGTTAAATACGCACTTCAAGTTTGCACGTAACAGAAATGATTTTCTGCAAGAGTTACTTTGCTTTATATTACATAAAAACATTGAAATATCCTTACCTGAATATTATACCAGCGTCCCTGAGCTATAACTCTTGAAATTCTTGTGGATTAATATTTTATCAACATTAATATTTGAACATACAATAAGTCAATAACAAAACAAAAAAATTGAGCCCGCGTTATTAGAAAAAGCGGTTTATTTACACTGTACTTGATGCAATTTTTCATTCCGCATGCCATTCCGCAGAGTCATTCCGCCTTTTATAGTCACCGGTAGAACAACTCCCATTAGCATGCTTTCAGGCTATAAATAGTCCATTAATTTGTCCTGTTTTAACAATCTAATCACTTAACTACTACCACGCACTTCAAGTTTGTACGTAACAGAAATTATTTTCTGCAAGAGTTAGTTTAGTTGTTTGAGGACAAAACGTGTTGTTTTCTTAAACTCATCGACATTTCGTGAGGCAAGTCTACGAGAAGGAAGCAAGAAGAAATCTAAACTGTAAAAAGTGAGTTACTATAAATTTGTTATAGTTTTAGTCGAGGAGCAAATCACTCCCAAAATATGTGTATAACGAGATCTCTGGACTTTCAAAAGTCTGGCAATTGGCCATATTGTATTCTGACATTTTGAGAATTTTGTCAGACTTTTTTGTATTTTTTGTTGTAAATATAGAACGATATATATATTATTGTTTTCAATGTTCTGTTTAAGCTACTATGCAGTAACACACAATTATATAGCCTTTTCCTGTTAGATAATAAAAACTTACTGAAGAAATACTCAACCTCGTTCCCAGGCTCTTACCTCTTGAGGAGGAAAGACCCTGGTAGGAGCTGATCACGTGATCTGCTAAAATCTAGCAAATTTTTAATTAGCGTTCACTTGTGTCGTTTTGAGGAGGATTGGAAAGGACTAGCTGACCTCTGCAAGGTATATAGTTTTATTAACCTCGTCCCCAGCAAAATGACATAACAAATCTAATTATAAATCTGCTAGATTCTAGCAGATCACGTGACCAGCTCCTACCAGGGTCTGTTCTCCACAAGAGAGAAGAGCCCGGGAACGAGGTTGAGAAATACTTAGTGTTCAGAATCTATATTTTACTTCACTCTTCAGGATAAAATTTTATAATGTAAATCGATCACTGACATATTCCGCATCGATTCCGCCATATTCTCTCAGACATTCGGGGATGTTCATTAAATTTAGTGGAATATTTTAGATTTCAAAGGCATTTTCATGCCTTTTAAAGATTATCATATATATTTCGATTGAAGGTTTCCTCAGCAACATATAATGGGCAATATAATTATTGTGTTTGATGCAAATACAGCCGGAGATGTGAAATTCGCCCTACAACGACCTCTTTAGAATAATAACCAATCAACCGTTCACCTATTTATCTACAATATGTTGTAGTTTAAATATGCTGAGTATTTTGAAGAATAAAGTGTTATGAATACAATAAAAGATGGGCTGATAAAATTAGAGAATAAAGTTTTTTATTATATGGCAAGCATTTGTTTTGGTGTATCGCGCAATTTGATTGGTTCCTGAGCGGTCGGAATTTCCCGTATTGCCCCCGGTAGGTAATAGTCGGCCGGCCAAGAGTTCAAAATATGCTCCTAAAAGATTTTGATGGCAATTTTATGTTAGAAGCTGGCAACAACCATATTCATACTCAGGTAGATGTAGGGAATAAGGTTTGAGGTGTTGCCAAGTCGAAATCTTAAATTTTGAGTGAAAAAATATGATATTTCTAAGCCTCCTTCCCGCGAAATCGCGGTAGTTTAACTTCAAACGATTACCGACAATTCTGCTGCTATGAGACAGACTTCTTTGCTCTGATTGGCTATCGGAATTGTTCCAAAATTGGTCAGCCAATGGGCGAACGTCGAAAAGTCCTGACGCTTCCGGTTTTTGCAACATACGAGGTAAACAACATCAAAGTTATTCAAAGTACAAGAAAGGGTAATGCGATCAATATTATCTATACCCAATTGTTCTTTGCTTAGTTATACTGATTTGCTTGATTATCGCCGCTGCCTATGGCTATGTCGTGTGAACTTTGAAGTCAAATATAGTTTCAATACAGCCAGTACAATAATATAGTGCACAAAATATTGTACTGTCTGACCGGAAAGAGTATGACTATTTTATTCAATCGATACTGTCTCATTTCTCGACTTATTGAATACTATCAGAGAGTATTCTTATAATTTCAACAAGATTTTACCGCACTGTTCAGTTCAATTCTTTAGCCTTTGGTTTAGCGTAGCAGCAAGTTGCAGCTGTTTGTGTCGGACTGATATCAAATTCCTGTGTTCGATATGTATTAAAAATAACATATCATTCCCAATGATAACAGGTATCGTAAGCCATTCTAGAAGTCAGAACTTTAAAAATTTCCGTGCTTGAGTTTGTTCACGAACATTATTTAGAACTTGACAAATTGCAAAGTACATTTAACATTTTTATAGTTCCATTCAAAAGCCGAATATGTTTCTAACAGTTGACACTAAAATATAAAAATATATATACAATAGTTTCTTAATGAATAAAGTCATTTTTGTCAAATGCGTTTGTGTTTATAATTACCGAGGCTGCAGCGATAGACATTGAATAATACAGGCTAGCCTTGATATAGGTCAGTGCAAACATATATGCAAATGAAATATACAACAATCAAAACAGACGCGAGTCCTACTGTAGTTCGTTAGACAATCAGGTAAATCGTTAAATACACTTCCATTGGTAGACTGATATACAATGTGAGAGCATGGTTTCAAACATTGACTGAACAAAATTCAACAAAGATTGGATACAGTATAAAATATTTAAAATATTTTAGCTCGACACAATTCAGCACCGGACAAAAAACAAAACATTTTGGCACGATACTTAGTAATTAGCCAAATGTTGTAGAAACGGGCGCTGTATCAGTATAGAAAATATTGATCGCATTAACACGAAAAATCTTACCTAAATATCATTAAAATCGTATAAATAGCACATTTCTTTCTTGTACTTTGATGAACTTTGATGCTGTTTACCTCGTGTGTTGCAATAACCGGAAGCGTCAGGACCTTTCGACTTTCGGTCATTGGCTGACTAATAAACCAATGCCGATAGCCAATCAGAGCAAAGAAGTCTGTCTCATAGCAGCAGAATTGTCGGTAATCGTTTGAAGTTAAACTACCGCGATTTCGCGGGAAGGTGGCTTAGAAATATCATTTTTTTCATTAAAAATATAAGATTTCGACTTGGCAACACCTCAAACCTTGTTCCTTACATCTATCTGAGTATGAATATGATTGTTGCCAGCTTCTAACATAAAATTGCCATCAAGTTGCAAGATACGATGACTTGGCCGGCCGTCTATAATACCGGGCAAATGGGCAATACGGTATTCTTATTGCCCTGCGACGACTTCAACACATTTCAAACCAATAAATAAAAGCATAAAAAAATCCTTAAAAATAATTTAAAACAATGAAAAATAAACGGAAAATACGGAAAAGGGATAACTACACAAGGGATAAAATCAAGTTTTGTTGGCTCAAACTCGAACATGCAAAGTTGTTTTTGTCTTTGATCGGATGGCTCAATATCACTATATTTTCTATGAATTTTATATTTTATTCTATAAATGCTACTGTAGAGTAGTTTTACTGGGCTAAGATTAGATAAATTTGTAAAAAACTAAGACAAATTTGTATCATTGAAATTATTTTGACATTTGAAAATGACCAGCTTTGAGTTTCGGACTTTGTACTTTGCCCTCGCGTGACCAATTTTTGGCAAATGAGTTGTTTTTTGTTGTCTAAAATGCCATATAATAAACAACTTACTAACTTCGACTGTTCGGTCGAAGTTAATAAGTTATACAGCAAGACCTCGGCTTGATATTTTACCGTACAGACCTCACGCTCAGTTAGTAAGTAGTTATCCCTGTTGGACTTCGGTAGAGTTTGGAAACGTGTACTCTTCTTACATCCCATTGTGCCAACATCCAATACCGAACAGTAATGATTTTGCTCTGAGATTTTGTCCTCGTTTTGAGTAGTGTAACGTATTGGAATATAGCCAACAAGTTTTTGCTATTGACCGCTATATCTATATTTTTTATATAAGAGCCAGTCATGATCAGGGCTTTTGAACTTTGTGCAAAGAGAAAGATGCACACAGTATAATATACAGTCTGAGAGATTTAGGCTTCGCTCTATGACTTGACTCTAAACCAACTATACTTATCATTTAAGCCGGCCAGCCAACTTGATCAAGATGAAGCCTTAGCTGCTATGGAAAATTGTATACGAGATATCCGCTCATGGATGAGGGATGACAAACTTTTACTTAATGATGGAAAGCCGAATTTCTTGTTTATATAGGTACAACAACTCGCTAAAGTTACTATTTCCCATATTAACATCGGTGACTCAACTATATATAAGTCAAAGAGCGTTAGAAATCTAGGGTCCTGGTTCGACGAAAAATTCACCATGGAAACGCACATTAACAAATTATTCAAAAGAGCTGGTTTGCATGTTACCTAAGTTCTGTCATATCTCAGCTGTGTTGTGTAATTTACACTGGCTTCCGATTAACTATCGTATTGAATTCAAGATCTTATTGATCACGTTTAATGTAGTTTAATATGTTGGAATCAAATCATAGAGTTTTGAACAACTGGCAACTTAGCGAAAGAACAACAAGCACAACGACGCATTTTGTGGCATATATTTTGGGCAAGGAAGTGTTCGAACGGTCTGGAGGCTCTAGCGAACCTACGTTTTCACCTAGAGGAGACGGAGGTCTTCTAGATGTGCAGAGGGCCGGTTGAGCCAGCTCTGGCATGTTGTTCAGCGAGTTGAGACCTGATGGTCTAGAGACCACATTAGTTATACTGAGACAGTAAGGGCACTCAAGACCTGACAGAGCATGCAAAAACTGTAGGTTATTCCGTTCAGGTCAGTCAGCTCGTTGAAATTGAGTCCTAGTTGGACTTGGTGACCAACTATTGGTGCAGGGTACTCAACTATGTATGACTGACCCATCGAGTCTCTAGGTCAGGTCATTAGGTCGAATTTTCGACCTGAATGACCTGTAAAATGCACTTCACGTGGCGAAGTGTTGTCCCAAAGGACAGCACTTCCCTGCCATTATTTTTATATTTCCTTTCTTTTAAACGAGTTAACTACAAATGAATACGTTACATATATACATAATGATGATCTACGTATTAGGTTCGATGTTCCCATCCTCGACTGTTCCAATGTGGGGAGGTGGGCGGGAATTTTTTTTTTGTATAACAGAGGTTTTATACCTTCTGTAGACCTTTTAGATTTAACCAGCGATGTTGATGCACTGACTGAGGTCTTGCGAATGAATAATGCATGCATGAACTGTAGGCAAAAGTCCTTGGAGAAAAAGGGGGCCATTGTGCACTTGCACGTGAAGCAAAAACCTTCAGGATGATTTTGATTGGTTAAACACAAGTTTGCATCAGTTGTTCCCGTGCTAAGTTGCCAAAGTTCGATTTCGTTTGACGTTTATAATTATTAAAAGTATTCGACAAAGGGGCTGCTTTGTTCTATCAAGGTCAATCAAGGTATGCTTAAGCCTTGACCAAGCTAAATTTGGTACATTTAGTAATTGCGTTGACAGACTGGAAAAGAACCTCGAGGCAAATGGAGTCACTTAAACATATTACTCCACTATTATGTATGACTGACCCATCGAGTCTCTAGGTCAGGTCATTAGGTCGAATTTTCGACCTGAATGACCTGTAAAATGCACTTCACGTGGCGAAGTATTGTCCCAAAGGACAGCACTTCCCTGCCATTAATGACAATCTGTACAGAGGACAGTCTGTACTGTACATCAGAAGTCCATGTCTGGAAAACCCAGCATATAGATCCAAGGTTATTGAACAGCAAATTAAAACGATTTACAAGTTAATAAAACTTATTGAGGCTTGCTTCGCGTGTGCCTAAAAGATATAATTATACAAAATCTCAAGTTAATAGTATCCAGTCAAACGACCTGCAGATCCCCGATGTTCGACACAATTATGTCCTATACAATTATGTCCTATGTGTTGGATGCCGGCAACAATGATCTGGCTCGCAGTATAATTTATCCAGAGGCTCGGCAATATTGGAGACCTTAAGATTTACGTATGTTTACGATTACGTCGAACCGCAAACCGCTAGCGATCACGTGACTAGACTCCCGCGGTCGAATTTGCGGTAAATTTTCAGGTTTTCAACGTGTGGAAATTGTTTTAGCGTATGAATAATCCCTCAGGATCTTTTTCGAAAATATCAAACTATATTTTAGTATCGCTAGAATAAATGTTTAAAACATCATCTTAGCTTCATATTGCACTTATTTTGAAACACAAAAAAACGAAAAACTAAGCTTGGAAAAAACTATAAAGCACAGCTTTCAAAACAAGATGGCAGCTTATACTAAAAAACATCTCAGAGTTTGTACTTCAATCTTAGTTTCCCCAAAATGTATTACCTCTGACGTCTAACCTCAAACTGCAGTTTGAGGTTTGAAGTAAAAATTTTAAACCTCAATCTTAACTCTCTAAAAAAATTAAAACCTTTCGACTTCGATGGTCTGTAAAATGCCACTATAAAATCGGTCTGAAGAATTAGAATGGTTTGAAAACGATAAATAGTCCACATTCGTGTTTAATCGCCATACAAAACTATAGTTTGGGTGATCGAACACACCTAAGAAGGACGCAATTGAATGACGTCAAAAAGTGAGAGCGCTGACAAATCCGCGTCAACACGGAAAACAACAAAATGGCGCCCAAATTTGGAAATATCTTGAACTGTGGCAAACAATTTCTCCTTACCCCTTTAATATTTGGACGGAAATAATTTAGAAACACTCTAATAAACATAAGATCTTTTATTTAAACCCAATTGTTTTGGGACTGGAGTTCCGCTTTCAAAGCTATAGGGGCAACAGGTCAGCAAATATTTTGATCGAATCTTACACAGGGTTAAGGGGGGTTAAAAAATTTAATGATCAGTGATGAATAATAGAACTGCACTCCACCTTTGTAAAGTATAAATTGCACATACTGTATCGTGCCAAAACTTGAAAAGAAATTCCTGGCAGTTAATAAACAGGAAAGCAAATAACAGGAACGTCTACAGAACGACCTCCACAGGATGATCTTAGGCTAAAATTAGCTGAAGAACATCGATTTCCGGACATATATATTCAGTATGCCTCATGTAATAATATTCAGTGTAATTCCTGGATCATTACCGCCAAAATCCTGTTTTAAATTCTTATATGCGTGGTGAACCTAAATTCTGTTATTCAAAATGGTGATTATTTCAGAACGGAATTTAAACGACAAAACAGAATTAAAAACAACAGAAAAGAATTCACTGTCCAATTCTAAATTCTATTCTGCCGTTCTAAATTCTGTTCTGCTGTTCTTAATTCTGTTTTGTCGTTTTAAATTCTGTCGTACTGTTCTAAATCCTGTAACGTTTAGTTATATTGTGTTCTGTTGTCTCAAATTCTATTGTGCTGCTATATAAATTCTGTTTTGCATTAAATTCTGTTGCGTAGCTCTAAACTCTGTTCTGCTGACGTAAATTTTGTTGTGGACGCTTAAATTCCGTTCTGAAACAATAACCATTTTGAATAACAGAATTTAAGTTCACCATATCAGAATTTGAAACAGAATTTTGGCGGTGACGACCCGTCATAATTCAGTGGCTTTGACTGCAAAACTGATATATCTATAATTACACGAAACCATTAGTCACATTGTACTGTAAATTTCTTCAATTCATTACTTAAGGTGGCTCCCTACAGTTATTTTAGCTTTATAATAAATCGTTTTTAAACGAGTATTATCGCAGATGACGAAGTTTTTTATACTCGAGGGTAATATTCACCATCTATGGAATATTTAAAACCCGGTTCAGGTAGTGTCATCGTTGCCATGGTAACAAGACGTAAGCCTGAAATGTGGTTACTATGCGCATAAAATTGTCCGTATCTAAAAAACAAAGTCGGTGACCCATCTTTTTTATTTCATATAAGTTTTAAGCATAATGTTCTGAAACTATTATGAAAGTTTAATCAAAATCGCTAGTGTGCAATTTTTTTAAACTCGAAAATTTTATATAAAGATTTCTACACTAGCGATTTTTTTTAAAATTGAAATATATAAAATTTACCAAAATTAAAATTTATGGTCAAAATTTGAAGATAGGTTACCGATAAAACTAAAGAGTAAAACGCATATAAAGGTGAAAAATTGGGTCAAAATTGGGTGAAATTTGCCCTACATAAAAACGTCGCTGACTAGTGAATGATAGTTTGCGGGCGCAAGATGTGCTTTCATCGTGCAAAAACGAGTGGCAAATGTTGTTTTTATCTTTTGATTTTGACGTTTATTCAATATATTTGAGAGCCACGGCCTACCAAGAAATACTGTGGAGGGTTAGATCGATTTAAGTCCAATTGAATCCTTCCATTTACTCAGTTCACGATCTTCAACAGCCGTACAGCTGGACATATCTTTGCCTAGTTTTGTAATTTTGTTGAAGATGAACAAGTCGGTATTTTGCTATAGAACTGTGATATTTTTACTGTTTAACTTGTAAAAAACATGCAAGTATCACTAAACGACTTTTATAACCTTTAACAGTTTTTATACAATAGTTAATAAATGTTTAATAAACTCTTATTAGTGAACATTATATCTAAAATGTTTTTGAAAAATTCACTTTTATATTCCTGTCAAGCTTTTTTTATCCAAGCGATATTTGTATCATAGTTAAAATCACTCATTGGTGTTACTGATGCTTTGTCACATAAAACTAAGGATTATTCAAAGTTTTTTCATTACAAATCTTTCAGAATGGTAAAAATTATTTAAAAAAACCGGGCGAAATATCTTTGTTTTGTTTTGATCGTCGAATTTGCGTGGGAAAGTCCACGTACTTGGCACGCGTTTTTGACTCTCGTCCCGCGATCATCTCATGCATTACTGTAGGGAGCCACCTTAACTGTGAGTCTGTGACAGAGATTCATGATCAATATATGTTAATATTTGATCTGTTCAGCTAACTAATACGGTACGTTTTTGTGTTGTAGAGTCTGTATTTTAACGTATTTCGATCTCTTATGGATCTCGCGTATCATTTCGACTGCACGCTTCGACGTGAATTTCAAGTCATTTTAAAGGCAATGCCTGCTTCCGCGGATATCTGAAACCCACTCTGCGGGTCTGATTACAAATCTCGTTTTACTTTTATGACAATATGTAGATGGGTGGGGTGATATTTGTTGCGTCTATATTAGCGTTATTCTCGTCTTTTTAAACAGGGGCGTGGCGACAGGGGAGATGTTGGGGAGTGAACGCCCACCCTCAATAATGCTAAATATTAAAAGTTGGTCAAAATGGTTTGCTGTTGGACAAAACGTAGAGAAAAAAATGCACTGAAAGTTGAAATAAACGATGTTCCTCCAATAATTGTCAAACTATTGTGGTTAGAGTAAATAGGTTTGTTCGTTTAAGACCAGTTTTTGTCAAAGCTCACATAGTTTTACAAAAGCCAGTTCGGAGTTTCCGCTGCGCATCCAAATGACGCGTTCTGCGTCGGGATAAAATAAGTCAGTTCGGGGTTTCGGGATAAAATTGCAGTTGAATCATAACATGTAGCTAAGACTGGAAAAATTAAAATATACACATCAAAGTATTCAACTGTTCAATCATTCATTTGTGTTTCACATATAGCCACAATAGAACTGTCATTGTTTGGTGGCTAACCGAGCTAAATCGCAGTGCATTATGGTGCGTAC
Organism: Trachythela sp. YZ-2020; assembly: GCA_016169945.1. Classification (NCBI taxonomy): domain Eukaryota; kingdom Metazoa; phylum Cnidaria; class Anthozoa; order Malacalcyonacea; family Clavulariidae; genus Trachythela; species Trachythela sp. YZ-2020. The sequence continues at coordinate 238,639 of JADLSH010000287.1, read as the reverse complement.
GTTGGTCTCGGAACTTTTATCATAGTTTGTATTAAAATCCTACCGGCATTTCGCCTCGTCTTATGCAATTTATAGTTTTCAATAAACAAACGTCCCGGAACTTGTGTCAAAATTGAATAATTCCCACTGGTTTTCGTCTCGTTTTCTTGGGAAATTTACAATTTTACAAGCGATGAAATATATTCTTGCATGCGATCGAAAATATAGCGACATTTCTGCGAAAGAAAAGCGAAAAAGCAAACTGATAGGACAAATAGCAAATGGAGATGTTGATGAGTGATATAACAAACTGAACGCTTGTCTCGAACTGGATATGTTGATCATTAATCTGCAAGCAAGATCTTACTAAGACAACATAATGCTCTACCCAGTCCTGGGTTATTTTTAATCTATATCTGACATTGCAAAGTGAATACAACCCATCTTATCAGTGGTGATTTTAAGTCAAATCTCGACGAACAATACGTTTAAGGATTTGCCTCTTTCTCTGTAGACATTTTCCTGGTCTTCCTGTAAGATTTTTTCATAATTAACGACGAAATGAATAAATAAAGCCCGAAAATGATGAAAACGTATGTTTACTAAGTGCTAGTGGACGGTCGAAAACGACCCGAAAACGTTACTGTGGACGCAGATATTTTTATGCGTTTTTGAAATATCAAAAACGGAGGGATTCGAAGACGGATTAGTGTGGACGTAGCCTAAAGCTTTCACCTTCCAGAAAAACGTAAACCAGCCAAGGGCCGGGGTCGATCTATACTTGACTTAATTTGCTGGCGGAGGTATGCAGTGTCTTCGCTCTCTTGTAGTTGTTTCAATGGTAGGTTTTGATGTTGTAGTTACTATTGTTGTTGACTTGTTTTGTTTTCATTTTGCTTGTTAATAAGTTGTTTTACTAGTACGAGATGTACTATTAGTATTTATTTAAAATATGTACGCTATAGCGTACGTGGGTCTACCGGCACGAGAGCTTGAAATGATATGAAATGGCAGGCAACTTTATTACAATTAAATAATGCATGGTGTTAGAAATTTACACAATATTTCTGAATACTTTAACCATAGACTTTTTAACCAATGTAGTTATACTGTGTATAACTTTAACTTAAGTAACATATTTATACCTACTTAGTATACTTCATTATATTTAAATGGTAATTATTTTTCAATCGTGAACTACACAACATCACACAATTTTGAAATGGGGCACTCCTCGATGACGATGGGACGTAATCCTAGTCCTGCCTTGTTTCTATATTCTGTTTGGGCCATATGATTGATTTTACTCGTGAAGTTGGAAGTGTTGGGTGTTTACACGAAATATTTTTTGTGTATTTCAGTACATCAACGATGAAATACAAGATTACAGTCGAAACCGGGGACCTGCGTGGTGCTGGTACTGATGCATCTGTTTCAATCAAACTCACTGGTAATAATAGTCAATTAAATTTTCTAGAAATGGCAAACAATAATTATATTATTAGACAAGTGGAGAATTCATATTATAAGATCTTGTAAATTAGTATCAATATGTCAGCCAGTTAATCTAAAGAGGAAAAGCATTTCTCGATATTTCAGGCAAATTTCCTGCGTCCAGTAATACCTCTCCTGACGAAAGGCCTTCGCTCGAAACGTCGAGAAATGCGGCGTGTCTTTTCTCGTTTGAATTGATTGGTGTAAATGCTTGTCAATCAGTCCAAGAAAGTTGCGTGCTATATTAGTTCTGATATTTTTGCTGAATGGAGGATTATTTATTAAACCAGGTGACATTGCGGTATAGATTCCGGTGCTATTGCGTGGTTGTCAGTGTAGACAGTTAGTAGCAGGAATTTTGAAGTTATTGAGCTCTATTTGCATGTTTAGTTCACGAGTGCCTTGTGCGCGAATTTCTGACGACGAGGACCTATATATATTGTATGTAACTAGACCTTGTCACTTCCTCAAATTTGCATAAGATGTTTCGAAACGATGTTAAAAAGATATTCCCTATATGTACAGGTAAAGATGGAGCTGAAACATCCAAATTCTCACTGAGCAAACATTTTCACAACGACTTTAAGAAAGGTGAAACCGATACTTATGACGTAAGCGGTGATGATATTGGTGAAGTTGTAATGATAACTTTGAGCAACAATGGCATGGGTATAAAGAGTGACTGGTATATGGCTAAAGTTGTCATAGAGAAAGGAAATGAGGAAAGGAACAAATACATATTTCCTTGCTATCGCTGGGTTATTCATCACTTGTTGGTTTACGAAGGAAAAGGTACAAAATATTCGTCGTACTGTACGTAGAGTAAGCAAACTAGGTCTGACTTGTTTGACTGTAATGTTTTCAAGGTTTACGATTGTAAAGTTGCGTGCCAAAACCGATACTATTGAGATGTCGCATCCTACGATTCTTTATTATCGTATGTTTATAACCTTGGGAGTTTTATGCCGTATAAGCCCAGCTCTCTGTTACATATATACACGTAATTACGATACAAGGAAAGATGCGACAAAATCTCACTTGCAAACATAAATGTATGCGCTTACAATAATAATTAAAAAAAATAATTATAGATTAATGCGTTGCTGACTTCGGAATTTTCTGCATGCTATATAAACCCTTTTCTAGGCTTTTAAACTGATACGCGTATGACAAAAAGTTACTAGGTTTATCTACGCATGTAAAAATCTCACATCTTGTTGACAAGTTGTTGGCTTAACAAACTCGTAGCATGCCTGTCGACAACGTGTAACAAGCTTATCATTTTATCAACAGCTATACGTTGTGTCATATGTTATGGCAAAGTAGAATTAATATAATAGTGCGATTGAATAGATTTATAAAAGTGTCGCTTATCACATTACGGTTGCTTGTTTACTAACACCCAAATACCATGCGGCAAACCCGTAGGCTTTGTATTGGTGACACGTTTGTTGATCTGAGTTTATACTTCGCCTTAACACCTCATTCTCTTTATATTCATAATATAAATTCATATCAGTTGTGTATGTTATACAGTTTATTAGAGAAAGTAGTAATTTATTAAACCTTTTTATCCATATAGGAACAAGTCCGTTTGCCGTATAATAACAGTTGTACCGGAAACCGTCGGAACACGACGCAGTGGTTTTTCTGTTTGGGGTGTGATTACCGCACGAACCGCACCCGCAAACCGCACGCACTGCACCCGCTAACCGCACGCACAGCACCCGTTAACCGCACGAACAACACCAGCTAACCGCACGAATCGCAACCGAACCGCAGTGCTAAGTTACTTCTAGGCAGTACTGTACATTGTTAAAATCAGATTAGTACTTCTATTTCTAAATGACCAACATTAAATTTGGATCAATACTTTTTGGATTAATTAGGTAAAATATGTGATACTACACTATTATACTGACTAAATAATAATACACTTTTAATTACTAAAACAATTTTCTTTCACCCAAAAATTGCATATACACGTGACTCCATTTTGAAAATAGATACGATGTTTTTTAACCTACCGGCGATATATACGAAGCGTGCCACTTTCACAATCAGAGAGGTGTCCGTTCCAAAAATCGCGTCTCATTTGAATAGGAGGCTATGCCATATCATTTTCCGCGTCGCTACGGAAAGCTATCTGATACATCGACTATCCGAAGTACATTTACCAATATAGATAATGAGTTTCTTTGTATTCATCGATTTCCTAAATTATATATAACCTTGTTTCATGTTATATTGAAGATGACAACGCTGACCTACTTCTTATGATAAATGAGGTTGTTTTGTGAATGTCATAACTTCTTCGGATAACTGTGGTATTCCCAACATGCATTTGAATTAAGATCATTTCATTTAATTCAACTCGAAAAGTCGGCAAATCCTTCAGTGCCACTATTTACTTGTGCAGGAAACATGCTTTAATTTTGTTATCCATATATCTTTTAGCGATATTACCTAATTCTCAAGAGAATGTAAAAGCTATAGCTCTACAGCGTAAGAAAGAAGTCAGTGAAAACAGGGAGCTGTACAAGTGGGGATCAGATCCAAGATATAATCAAGATCTCCCTGGATTTGTCGAAGCTAAAGAGCCAATGTCACTACCAAAAGACGTGCAGTTCACCGACGAAGCCACGATATCCCTTTTCAAAGTTGGCTTGGTAGACTTTGCTAACCTTGGATTGAGTCACCTTTTTGATATTTGGGACTCTTGGGATAGCTTGGACGATTTCCGAAACCTCATCACTCCAGCCATTAAAAGTGGTCTTCCTGAAGCTGCTGAGTATTGGCGAGATGACGTGTGGTATGGATCACAATTTCTCAACGGCTCAAACCCTGAAGTGATAAAAAAATGTGAAAAGCTGCCTGGAAATTTCCCTGTGAAGAATGAAATGGTGGACAAACTGCTGGATCGGGGATATTCTTTGAAAAAGGCCATCAAGGTAATAACATATTTTTATTATGAATCCTTTATTTCTACGCGAGGAAGTGAGAACTTTACAACTGATTGTTTTATTACAAATAGAATAGAATAGACTAAATATTATCGTTTAGTGTCTGTTCTTAAAATGTTTTTGTTTCTTCTTCTTTGTCTTCTCTCGTCTGCTGTATCTTGTCTTTCTTTGCCTCTTTCGAGCTGGGCTCGCCCTTTCTATAATAACGTTTCAGGAAGTGGTGGTACACGTGACTTGGCGAGTGGTATGATTTAAAACTAGCCAATCAGCGTAAAGATATAAAGGTTTGGTTGGCGTTGGAACCTCGTACCAGCTCTCTATCACTGTTTATATAAGGCGTTGTCGAGTCGGTTTTATGCTCGGTCGATTAAATTTAAGAATGTTCATAACTTAACTAACTTAACATAATGTAACCGGAAAACTTTCAAACTGTACCTATGTGAACTTTGTTTTACGAATTAGCCTACTTTAAAGAGATTTTAACGAAGTAAACTTTCGATGACGTAATATTATAATTTTCTGACCGAGCGAAATATGCCAAAGAATGATTGACGGCAAACCGCTAAGCATGTGCACGTGCAAGCCCAAATTCAGTTTAACTTTAATAGAAGATGAAATAAGATTAACAGAAGTGGAAATATATAATTGTGATGTATAGTCGTCACCAGCACAAATGTCACCAATGTGCACTTGTGAAACGAAAAATAAAAAGTGTTATTACACTTGCTACTTACGTATATTTAATCAGAATTAATAACAACCTAGTCTGAATACATCTCACTAATCAGCCAAGTCGATGAGCCGGTCAATTCAAATCCGGTGTGTGAGCAGTGTGAACATTTCGGTTAGTGATACCTTAAGATGCGCGTTTCATTCGAATATACATTTACAACAGACGAAACTAAATATATACCATATACTCTTTGAGAGGGATGAGAGATAATAATTAATAAATTTTTTAGACCTTGCCAGGAGCAGTTGCGAAAAATGCAACTTAGACCATCTGGCAGGAATTGAACCTGCGGCCCTGCGATTCCGGAGCAGCGCTCTAACCAACTGAGCTACAGAGTCCAGTTGCTGTGCATTAACCGCAAGTTCGGTATAGTAAGTTAGTATCTGGCCAAAATGGAATACTTGTGCCCCATATTCTAGAACAGGTCGAATACATGCACGGTAAAAGTTGATGATATCAGATGCAGGAATTTTAGCCCGCTTCAGTTGAACTAGAAAAAACAGGCGTTCATTGGCTTTCTTGATTACGTTGTTCACATGATTGTTCCATAATAGATTGTCAGAGACCGTAAGGCCCAAGATTTTTGCATAGTGAACTACCTCGATTGGTTTTTCGGTAATCATTACTGGATCAATGTGTTGCTTCTGACGTTTAATATCGATTATACTAGTTCCTTGCATTTGTAAATGTTAAGGCCCCCTAAGGATAACAGTGTATTCTTCAGGGCCCCTAAGGATAACAGTGTATTTTTCACTCAGTGGGTTACCCTGTTTAAATAAAATTTACATTACATTACATAATCTGTTCTGGAGTGACCAGTTCTCGACGACGTCCACACTTTTTTGTACCTGGCTGCGAAAATCTCTGTGAACAACTTCGGAGATGGTCGTGTAGTCGACAAATTTACAAGTATGCATATCAATCACTTTAAGGTCATTTATCATGAGAAGAAAGAGCCAGGGGCCTTGCTTAGTTCCTTGCGGCACACCTGACGAAACTCAACCCCATTCAGAGTAGCAATTGTTAGAAAGTTTTACCCTTTGAAATCAGTCAATGAGGAAATCAGCGACCCATAGAAAGATTTCCTTAGGAACAGCTAATGCACGGAGTTTTTCCAAAAGGATGTGATGGTCAATCAGATCAAAAGCCTTCCTATAGTCAAAAAGTATCAATCTGATCGCTGCACCTGTGCCGTCTGTAGCGAGCGCCCACTGATGTATCATGGAGACAAGTGCATGAATCGTTGAGGATTTTTGGATAGCACCGTATTGATCAAAGTCGATTATCTCAAGCACTACTGGGGCAATGTGTTTTGACACCACGAGCTCTTCGGCGACATTCTAAATGGTTGGAGTAACGGAAATTGATCGGAGATGTTTGTTGATGATCGTGATAGGCTTCTGTTTAGGAAGTGGTGTGACATCAGCACGTTTCCAAACGGACGGAAGCTTCTTCTCAAGAAGATAACTGTTGAGAATAGAGCAGATGGGTCGAGCAAGAATTTCAGCATAGTCTTTCAGCTTGGAAAAAATGTTGTAAACAGCTATTCAGTTGCCAAATCGAGGGAACCGTATGTTGGTTGATCCAGGTCGTTTTGGATGGCGATAGAGTCCAAGGGTTCATAAGTACGAGTAGGTTCTAAGAATGCGTTGTTTATTCGATTAGCGAGATCAGGACCTTGGATATCATCGTCCACATTCTCCAAGTGAAACTGTGCTAGTAAGTTTTCAATACCTACAGAAGGGGCCATACCAGAAATCCGTTTTACTTCTTTCCATACACCAGAGAGATGGCGTTGCCTCTTTTAAATGCCTAACTTTCATGTTAAAGTAATTACGGTACACTCGATATAAGTTAACGTTATTATCGTGAAAGGCCGGTTGTCTGCGTAGGACGAGCTTCTTGAATTCAGCATTCGTTGGCATGGACTTTTACCTTCTTTAATTGGCATTATACTATCAAGTCCTATTCTGATAAGATTTATAAATAGAGTGTTCATCTCTTCGCAGGATGATACAGACTCGATAATGGACCAATTTATCGAACATAAGTATCTTCCCAATTCTCTTCTACGCCGAGTATCTCTTCTTTGAGCAACTTTCTGGTTGTGGATGTTAACGGGTCTTTCTTTATTATGTAAGGTGACAATATTATGGTCAGAAGGACCGAAAAGAGGGTGTATGTTCAAAGAATCGCTTGAGTAATATTGGTAATAATTAGTTATAATTAAGTCCAGGGTTTGATCCTTCCTTGTAGGAAAGTGAACTAACTGTTTCATCTTGAACTGCCTTAGGAGAGAACTTATGTCGAGACGGTTGAAATCCCCGGCTAATAGAAGTCCACAATTAAGATATTGACCTTCGATTTCTGTGAGAGATGTTAGTAGATGGATTTAGAATCGGCACTCGGAGGATGATATATAGTACCAGTAACAATACTAGTGAGTCCCCGGGGGAGTCTTGTTGGTGTTATGCGGGTCCAAAGAACTTCAAAATCGGGGAAATGTAAGTGCTCCAGAATCTTAAATGTCATAGGGTTACTGACGTAGTGACATATGCCTCCATGTGCTCCAAATGAACGATTTTGCAAATTAGATTATAGTCAGATATATGAAGCCATGTTTCAGTAATAAATACGAGATCAGTGCTATTTTCCTTGACAAAGGAGATCACTTCATCGATCCTCGGGACAAGTGACATGGTGTTAGTTAATGTTAGGCTAGGAACAAACTGCTTTCTCGTATTAGCAGAAGTTGAACTGTTATTTTGTGTAGTAGTATCATTTTCGCAATGTTCAATGTTTCTATTTCCAACTGAAATATTCATTACGTTGTACATATTGCGTGACCTGTTAGAAAATAGCCGATTTATTGATACACAAGAACGGAGGAAAGGGTGTGTAAATCGTAAAGGAATCTTTTTTGAAATCCAAAGTATGAATGTTATGGGGTAAATTGTTAAACGAATCGAGTTCTAGCTCGTTTGTACCATTACTAGCCGAAGATAATCTAGGTAGCTGAGCCAATCCTTCGTTTGGTTTTTCTTGATCAGTGGCCGACTCACTTGAACGAGTGTTGAACTGAATGGTACTTTTGATAAAAAAGGTGCCTTTGATTTTGATGGCATTTCCGAAAAACCCGGTGTTTCACACGACGACTACTTGAAGTGTTGTTTTCAACTCGGGTTTCTAGATTCGATATTTCCACTAAGGGTAAACAACCCATCCATTCCGGTGTAGACGTATTTTGGCTACGAGGTTCGGATACTAATGAAACATCTGTATCCCCTGTGATTGAATAAGATCTTAAGGTAAACGTAGATTGAAGATCAGATCTTTCGAGTACACGGGGACACGTTTTTGCATAATGGAGGCACAAGATTTAGATGCTGGCATAATATCTGAATCACTTTTGATTGGATTGGGTGTTAGATTAGACATAGCGTGGGCATAGCATGATTAGACATAGCATGATGAGTAATGACATCAGTTGCATTACTGTTCAACCGATTTGCATCAGAGAGTCCACCGCAGTGGTTTGGACATTGACTATTGTCTTCATTATGCATGGGTTTTGAAAAAGTTGTTGTATTGCATTAAGAGAATCATTATCCATATTGTTACTATACTGATATACCCCAGAGATTTCGCTGTCGCTATTTAAAAACTGCAGGTTCAGAATTGCAGATTTTAAATTGTCTCTCTCATTTTCAACATCGACAAACTTTTGTTGAAGGGATTTGATCATCGTATTTTGTATGTCAATTTCTCTATTCTTCTCATCCTAGATACCAGTTGCATCACCAGGCAACTGCTGGTAATTTAATAGGTTTGAAACAGCATCATTAATAAACTCAAACTTCTTTGCATGATAACAATGTCTAGTAACTTTACGCCTTCAAGCTCAACCCCATAGTCTCTAGAAGAGCAGTTATGGCTAGTATTTACCGGTGGAGTAGACCTGCAATATTAGTGTTTGTCTTCTCACTTACTTTTGTCATATTAGAATTATTAGAATTATTAGGTATGTTGGGGGATTCTTCGGGTGTTCAAGATACAGTTTTGTGACCTGGTATACAAATGACTGTTTGTTGATTCCAAGTCCGCATGCAAATTTTCGTAATTTATACTTTGAGAGTTTAAAATCGCTTCGTTGCCCATTTCACGGTCAAGTTTAAAAGTTTGTATTTAATTTCGTCTGCCTTTACCCCTTTTAAGGTTAGAGTATCCCTATTCGAATACCAGCGTATCGAGACTTCGCCGTTTTCAATATACATATATATATATATAAATACATGCATGCATGCATGCAGCAACCCCTCGCCCCAACCAAACGCCTATAGTTCCCAGACATTGTTTCAATATGAAGTAATCTCAAACAGCAAACCGCTGCGCTGACCGAACGCTGGTTGGCTTCAAGCAATCAAGTATTCAAATGGTGGTCATGGTAACACGGTCATATATATTTTCTAATTTTGTACAATACAAAACAGCAAAATAATAAAAAAGATTTGTAATTTTATCTGTATAGAATTATCAATTTTCAAAATATATGATGTAGTTATGTTACTATGCATTCTATAAACTTAGAATTAAAGTAAACTTTAGACGTTTCGTAAAACGTTTCGAAATATTCATGAAACTAAACTGCTTTTTACCGATAAACTTCGTGTTTGAAAAAAGATCAGTTCAAATTATAAAAATTATTATCTTTTATTATATAAAGTATAGTGCTTTATAGAGATTTCGAGCACTGATAAAACTGATAATCTCACACGTGAGATTATTTATGATAATCTCACACGTGAAAATTATCGCTTTTGAAGTTTATGAAAATGGATATTTTATTTTATTTTATTTTGTTTGAAAAGACTGTCCTTTATATAATAAACAGAAAAATACATGGATGCTTGGAAATACCAGATTTATTTCTCGTGTTGAACATGATATCTCACTCGTTCGCTGCGCTCACTCGTGAGATATCCTGTTCAACACTCGAAATAAATCTGGTATTTCCGCGCACCCATGTATTATTCTCTATATATTTTATGAATTTCGATCATATATATCTTTTTATCCATTTTCTAAAGTAAAAGCGAAAATATTCGTCTCACGGCTCTTTCCATAAAACGATCGCCGCTCCGGGCGATAGCCCGGGGCAAGGGTATTAATTCCGCTCGACTAGTTTACCTATTTACACGGCGTGAAAAGGAGAGCTAGCGAAGTGAAAAGTCCATCAGTTATCGCGGACGCGTCGATATGGCTTCGTCGTTGCATGGATGGACCTCCCACTGATCTCAAATATATGGCGGATTGTGAGGAGCGGAATGAGCGTAAGTTTAAAAACAAATGAGAAACTTGTTGCTTTATACACGATTTTCCAGGTAATTTCAGTGTAGGTGTAAGTTTCTTAAATTATCCTATTTTATGTTATCAAAAGTTTAAAATTTAAAGGAAAGCAAATAAATCTCACGAGAGAACTGAATAATTTGAACTGATTCTATACTAAGTAAAGAATCTCTTTTATTGATTGCTGCGATGATGATTGTCACAGCAGGGACATTATCTTGATCCATGTTTGACAATATTTGATCAGTAAGCTTTATTAATGCTGATTCTGTAGAACGACCTTCTCGAAATGCAGACTGTAACTTCCAGACGAAGTGCCTTCGCTCGAAACGTCGAAGTTCTCATTGTAATTTTCAGGTAGTTTTACATAAGAGTCAACCGCTGTAACTCATACAACAAGTTCTTGTTCACAAGATAGCTCATTAAGGATTTGGTCACATGTTTTCAAAGGATCTTTGACAATACAGATAATACTGATATTGGTCTATAGTTATTACTCTGATCTCGTTCGCCGTCTTTATAAAGTGGGATGACAAGAGCCATCTTCCATGCCAATGGAAATGTATTGTTGGCTATCGAGTAATTTAGCAATTTAGTTAATAAAGGATTGCAGAAAACCGGCGCAATCAATTTAAGGACTTTCACACTGATACAATCAGAGTCTGCATGTAGCTTTATTATTTGACACATGACAGTTTATCAATTGTCTCTTGGACACCTTTACTTGTTATTTAGGAATACTAAACTGGGTTTGATCGTCTGAAATTTTTGAGGATACAAAGTCTGCAATTTCCTTTGTATGAACAAATTCGCCGGTTTGAATTGTGTTGTCTCCCACTTGTTTAAAAATGTTAATAAAGAAATTATTCATGATTTCGGATATTTGTTGTGGCTCCGTATACTTATTTCCACGATCATCGGTCAACTCTGCTATTTTAATATATGGCTTTTGTGTTTTGGCTAATTGCTTTAGTGCTTTCCATATTCCCTTTGGGTTGCCTTTATTTTTTCAATTGAATCTTGAAAGTAGCGTTGTTTTGATTTTTTAATCAATTTTGTAACTATGCATTTTTTGTGTTTATAAGCGTCCCAATCGATATGCGATTCTGATTTACGAGCTTTCTTAAGTAAAGGATCTCTTTTATTGATTGCTGCGATGATTTCATCCAGTCCTGGTTTAATAACAATTCTAGTGTTGCTAAGCAGTGTCATTAACATCATCGAAGACAATGGCGCTATCCCAAGGGACATTCTTTAAATCAGCTAATATGTTTTCCTGGTTTAAATTCTTAAACACGCGATAGTTAATGACTTTGTGGCTTGCGTCAACTTTGTGGCTTGCGTTTGTTAACTTGGTGTATTTCCTGCAGATGGAAGATGGAAGGAGGAAGCAGTCATGCAGTGCGGACACGTTTTCGTGTTCTTTGTGATTTTGATAATAAAATATGACGGAGAAAGTAAAGAAGAACAAAATAACGAAGTTAATGTCTTTAAAACTTTATCAAACTGTACTTTTGATGGAGAAAAGGAACGTTGGTTCAATAAATATTTGAAACTCGCAGTACGACCTCGGATTTGCATAACATCGACAAGGAAAAGCCGAAAACATAAGTATTTGGCTTCCAGGTTACGCTATTACAACAACATCGATGCATCCTTTAATGTGGAAAGAAATCCTGGTCCAAATAGTTGTGGTAACGATACCGAGTCTGAAGTAAAGATTCGCCAAATTAAGCTACCCGAACGAGGACTGAGAATTGGTTAGTGGAATATAAATCACCTAACCGATGCAAAATTCGAACAAATAAGCCTATTGTTAACTACATCAACAAACATTGATATCCTATTTGTAATTGAAACTTTCTTAAAACCTTCAAAACCACATTCTTTTTATAATATTCCGAGCCACTATATGTACATGAAAGATATAATTGGACTACAAAATGGCGGGGATTATTGGCATATGTGGCGGATAAAGTCAAAGCGAATAGAATGTCTGAACTTGAATCGTTGTGGCTTACCGTTTATCCACACAATTCTAAAAGATCGATTTTGGTAGGGGTGTATATCGCCCTCCGTCCACGGATAAAGAAAATGATTTTAAAATTGAGCATAATATTGAAATGGCATATTTAAAAAAACAAGAAGTGATTATTGTAGGGGACTTTAATATTAATGCTTTGGATAGTCGTCCGTGTTCAAAACGTCGTTTAATGAAGTCGTTTAACTCAGCTTGTGTCTAAGGTAACAAGACCAGCCAGTAAAACCTGCCTAGATCATGTTTACACTTCGCACCCTAATTTAATCACAGAGGTAGTGTTGGAAGCCATTGGAACTTCTGACCACTTTCAGGTATTCATCTTCAGAAAATACACCAAATTAAATAAGGACGCAAGCCACAAAGTCACTAACTATCGCGTGTTTAAGAATTTAATCCAGGAAAACATATTAGCTGATTTAACGAATGTCCTTTGGGATAGCGCCTTTGTCTTCGATGATGTTAATGACATCTTAGCAACACTAGAATTGTTATTAAACCAGGTACTGGATGATCATATTCCGCGAAAACAAAGGCGCGTAAAGAAGCATAAACAACCAACTTGGATTACTGATGAGATCATCGCAGCAATCAATAAAAGAGCTTATTTACTTACGAAAGCTCGTGAATCAGAATCGCATATCGATTGGGACGCTTATAAACACAAAAAATGCATAGTTACTAAATTGATTAAAAAATCAAAACAACGCTACTTTCAAGATTCAATTGAAAAAATAAAGGCAACCCAAAGGGAATATGGAAAGCACTAAAGCAATTAGCCAAAACACAAAAGCCATATATTAAAATAGCAGAGTTGACCGATGATCGTGAAAATAAGTATACGGAGCCACAACAAATATCCGAAATCATGAATAATTTCTTTATTAACATTTTTAAACAAGTGGGAGACAACACAATTCAAACCGGCGAATTTGTTCATACAAAGGAAATTGCAGGCTTTGTATCCTCAAAAATTTCAGACGATCAAACCCAGTTTAGTATTCCTGAAATAACAAGTAAAGTTGTCCAAGAGACAATTGATAAGCTGTCAAATAATAAAGTTAAAGGCTCTGATTGTATATTCAGTGTGAAAGTCCTTAAATTGATTGCGCCGGTTTTCTGCGATCCTTTAACTAAATTGCTAAATTACTCGATAGCCACCAATACATTTCCATCGGCATGGAAGATGGCTCGTGTCACCCAATTTTATAAAGACGGAGAACAAGATCAGAGTAATAACCATAGACCAATATCAGGATTATCTGTATTGTCAAAGATCCTTGGAAACATGTGACCAAATCCTTAATGCGCTATCTTGTGAACAACAACTTGTTGTACGAGTTACAGTCTGCATTTCGAGAAGGTCATTCTACAGAATCAGCATTAATAAAGCTTACTGATCAAATATTTTCAAACATGGATCAAGATATTGTCACTGGTGTTGTGTTTATGGACTTTAAAAAAGCGTTTGACGTTGTGGACCATCAAATTATGCTAAAGAAACTTAAGCTATACAGAGTTAGCGATTCTACCCTTGAGTGGTTTGAATCGTAGCTCACGAACAGATCGCAATTCGTTACCATCGACAGTAAACAATCTCGACCCCAATTTATAACACACGGCGTACCTCAGGGATCTGTATTGGGCCCAATATTGTTCCTTTTATTTGTCAATGATCATCCGCTCCATGTTTCAAATTCGAACTTAGAGATATATTTGCAGATGACGCAACGCTATCAGCTAATGCAAAATGGTCTAATGTTCCTTCCATGGTTCAAGGAATGAAAAAATATCTTGACAGTATATGTGAATGGTCGATCAAGAACAAAATGGTTATAAATACGGAAAAGACCAAATCTATACTATTACCGGAAAGCGTTTTAGGAAAAAAATTCCACCACACAATCTCCAAATGGATATTGCTTTAGGAAGTTCGATAGTATCGCAAGTAGATAGTCAAAAACTTCTAGGTGTGATAGCAGATCAAGATTTATGAAGATCATATTGATAGTCTATGTAAACAGATTTCAAAAAGACTTGGTCTACTAAAACATATCAGCCCTTATTTGAAAAAACAACAAAGAGAAATTTACTACAATGGTGTTATTAAACAAATTTTATGTATGGAAGCGCTGTATGGTCTTGTTGCAGTAAACAAAACCTTGATCGAATACTGAAACTCCAAAAGAGAGCAGCATGAAGGATTATTTTAAGCGCCGAAAAGACAACGCGTTCAAAAACTCTCTTCAGTGGATTAAATTGGATTCCTTTTACTGATGAATTATTTATTAGTAGAAGTGCCATTTTTTATAAACGTGAAAATGACTCATACAACTGCCCTGCTTACATTGATTCTATGCTGACGAGAAATTCTGACATTCATAGTCGAGATCGAGACACCTTTTTCGAAAATTAACTTACTATGCTCCACTTACTTACTGAATCATCGGTATTCGTACTGTCTAGTGTCTAGTGTCATCCTCTTTATAATTAAATAAAGTCTCTTAAATCTTAAATCTTATTTCTAATACGAATTTTATCGGTGAAAAGCAGTTTAGTTTTATGAACACTTCGTCTTACTAACGAAACGTCTAAGCATGAATTTTACTATAATTCGAAGTTTATAGAATGGAAAATAACATACCTATATACCTGGCGTATCAAGAGGAGGTAATCCAACTTTGGTATGCTATCACGCGCATAATATTTAGTATAGATTTACCGTTTTCACACAAATACAGATCAGGCTCATAGCTGTCAAATGACCCCTATTTTGTATCACTGCATTCAATAATGGCCCAATACGATCCCATGAAAAAATAGTGGTCGAAATCACATTTTTCCACCTTTGGGAATTAAACGTCCTCCGACATTTTGACCATTTGCCCAAATGATGGTTGCCTATTTATGAATTCCAGTTCAGTCTGCAAACTTCTTGTTTCGTAAAATGTTTCAACCACCAAATTTCGTTGCTAAATCGTGATTTGAACCTTCTCTAAATTTACGAAGACTTGATAAATAGCCCATGGGTTACTCCATCTTATTAAAATTCTTAAATTTGAATCCGAAATGAGAATGATCTCAGTAGGCAGACAATAGCTGTGCACTCAACTCCCATGCAATGGTGAAAAATGCGTTTTTGACCGGAAATATTTAATCGCGTATCATATTTGGTCGCGTATCATTTGACAACTAAAAGATTGATCTTTATTGGTATGACAAAAGTAAATATAAACTAAATAATAAACGTGCAACAACAGGCTGAACTTGGATTATCTTTTTTGATACACTCTGTACATCATATATTTCGGAAATTGATAATTCTATAGGTAAAACTACTAATCTTTGTATTATTTTTGCCGTTTTGTTTGGTACAAAAATGTAAAATACCTTACTTGGATTAAATTTAAGATACCTTACTCAGTCTTAAATTCGCGCGATTTGATTTCGCGGACCGTTATGCAATAATTTCGCGCATTATTTTTCGCGCATGTTAGGGTCCAAATTGTTTCCGTCTTCCATACCGACGTTCCGTCATTTTTTCAAGATCAAGGAAATGTAACATAGTTTTGTTACTCACCATTAACTCCGTAAATTGATAGCTTTTTAATCATAATATCATGATCTACGCAGTCAAATGCCTTCTTCAAATCCAAAAAATATAACTCCATTCAATAGCCCTTTGTCCATATTAATGTACCAATTATTTGTAACCCCTAATCGGGATGTTTGTGTTGACTGTTTTTTCCTGAGCCCTGCTTGCTGTTTTGTAAGGAGGTTGTTGTTTTCTAAATATGCATCATGATCTTTCAGATGAAGCCACCTGAACCGAAAAATCCCATCAGAAAAATTAGCAGGGCAATGAGTAAAAACCGCATGTTAGAGCAGCAAATCTTTTCGTGTGGATTATTTTTCGCTGTGTTATAATTTCGTTCACCTATGGTCTGCACGAATTCTAATAATTTCAGCCTAGAAATGGCTGACTAAATGAGATAATGTGATAAATGCACAGATTATATATCTGTTTACAATTTTGATATACAGGGTGTCCCAAAAAGATGCTCCCCACTATTTTTGTCATAATTATTACTATGTTAGCTTTAATATAAGATTCAGATATCTATACTAGATTGAATAGCTAACATATCCTGTCATTCCATTGATATTTGACAGATCAAAATAGCCAACCGTTCGCCTTCTAGAATCACTTAAGGAGGTTACACCAATATAATCTTGACTTGTCTAAATTATGAAAATTAGATTAAAAGTATTTTACTATTTTAGAAGGGGTTTTTAAAGAAAATTGCTACATATCTAGTCTCAAACTGATGTTTTGCGTTCCCTAACATCAATGTTTTCTTTAATGGAAAATAAGGAAAATGAGGCAAAAGCTCGGGCAGGGAATAGATGCCCTGAATTTGGTGTTTTATGACAAAATTATGGAGCACAGCAAATATAGGGCTTTCGCCCCCTTCCTACCCTAATCCCAACCCCAAACCTTTATTTTATTTTTTATTTTATCTTTTTTTTTATTATTCGCCCGTTTATTACACAAAAATACTAACTATATATATATATACAAAATTATTATCTAGGTCTACTAGAAACCTTTACAGGCTTTTAAATGAAGACCCCTAGTTAAAACCATAAAGTTCAACATTTAAAATCCTAATTTATACAAAAAATATATAAGTGAAAAGTGACGTTACAGTGTATATTATAGATTTTGCTGATAGAAGAACTACAACTATATATATTACATCTATTTACATAATAGTTAAGAAGCATAATGAAATATAAATTTCGTGATATAGTATGATTGTTAAATTTTTATGAAGTATTTTTTTGATTGAACTTTGAATATATTATATGATACTATGTTTTTCAGTTTTATACTAAGACTATTCCAAATATCAACTCCTTTGTTGGAGAGTGAGTGTTTAATATAGTTTGTTCTTTGATAAGACTTGTGCAGTTTTGATGAGTTTCTCGTGTTATGTTGATGAATTGGACTATTTGTGATATGGTAGTTTGTAAAACCTAACCAAATGAATCAAGAAAAATTAAATTGAAGTTCGGGAAAATTACGTAAAGTTAGTTTGGTATATGGAAACGAGTAAAAAACGCACGTTAGAGCAGCAAATCTTTTTACGCGGATACTTTTCACCCAGTTTTAATTTAGCGCACCTATGGTCTGCACGAATTCTAATACTGCGCGAATTTAAATACAAGCAAGGTATATATATATGACCGTGTTACCATGATTACCACTTGAATACTTGATTGCTTGCAGGGAACAAGCGTTCGATCAACGAAGAAGTTATTAATTAGGATTGTTTTATGTTGAAACAGTCTGGGAACTATATATATATAGTTGTTTGGCTAGGGGAGGGGTTGCTGTATGTACGTATTTCTAGTATCTTTTTAAACTTTCGCGCATTCCACTTCTGACAATTCGTCATATATTTAAGATCAGTGGGAGGTCTACCCATGCAACGATGAACCCATATCGACGCGCCCCCGATAATTGATGGATTTTCACTTCGTTAGCTCTCCTTTTTTCATGCGTGTAAATAGGTAAAATAGCAGAGTTGAATTAGTACCCTCGCCCCGGTAGGGCGCTGATGCGCCGTTGGCTCGGGGATGGCAATTTAGAAATTTTACACAAATTGAATCGCATCCAATATTTTGAAGAGTAAATGTTTTGCTATCTGTATAAAAGCTGATCACAAAATCAATACACAGTTTTAACCTTACAACGTCATTGCATGTTGAATTACCAAAGAAGGTGCAGCTCCTGAACAGCATTTCCTTAAATTAACACGCGCTATACGTTCTAACAAGAAATCAGACAAGCCATGTTTAATTTTTTATTACTATAGAAAGGCTTAATTTTCATCGTTGACTACAAAATTCTTGAAGGGGTGAGCACAATGAACACAGCTAAAGATAAACGCTACATCACACCAGCTATGGGGCTGTTCTATTTGAGGAACAGCGATGATTTGGTACCTATTGCCATTCAATTGGGTCAACAACCTGGCAAGAACAATCCAATATGGACGCCTTTGCAAGACACTGACTGGGATTGGATTATGGCAAAACTTTGGCTTCGATGCGCTGACACACAATATCATCAGGTTAGACCTGACGCACACAATATGTAATACTTTCTGTGCGTCTTCTACACACAAAATGTTTTGAAAGGGATTATAAAAAGTGTTGTAAAGAGCGGAAATCTATGGAAGTATTTGTGTTCTATTCTACTGTAACGTCTTACACTCTTTTCACTAAATGAAACTGAAATGAAATCTATTTGTTTCTGTGGTCTGGAATACAGCTTACGGAATGCATTGAACTAAAGTGGTAGCCTTTTTAGCTACCGAACCGTCCACAAACACCATTTTAATATATGTAAATATATAATTTGCCATGAATAAGGATATCCAGCCACCTAGCTAATGCAAAAATCAGTTATAAAAGTCTAACCGATAAAATATTTTATAACTATAGATGATAACACATCTTCTTCGGTGTCATTTAATGATGGAACCAACCGCTGTGTCTTCTTGGCGAAATCTTCCATCTGTTCACCCAGTGTGGAAGCTTCTGTATCCTCACACGAAGGGAATTATGGCCATCAACACTCTTGGACGAAACGAGTTGATTCCTGAAGGCGGCTTGGCTGACAAAGTGCTCAGTATTGGAGGTGGTGGGCAAATCACCTTGTTAAAAAAGTACTACAGAAGCGTTACATTTGATAGTTATGATCTGATCAAGAATCTTACTGAACGGGGTGTTAAGGATCTACGAAAGTTCCACTACAAAAACGATGCTTTGCTTCTCTGGGACGCCATCCACCAGTTCGTGCAGGATATTATTTATATTTACTACAAAGATGACAAATCTGTCCAGAAGGTAAATATTGCGATGTTAGTTTAACAGACTAGAAGCCAACATAAACTAGAACCAGTCCGAAGTTTTCATTTCCATTCCGGCCAAAAATGCTCTATTTTTTCAGATCACATTACGTTACCTTACATTATATTATTTGACACTATTTTCCATAAAAACTGTCTTTGGCTGACTGTCAATCAGATGGAGCTCCTCAATGGCTGATTAAATCAGATAATGTGATAATTGCATAGAATATATATCTGTTTACAATTTTGATGCACAGGGTGATCCAAAACAATTCTCCCCACTGTATATTTTGTGATAGTACTATGTTAGCTTTAATATAAGATTCAGATATGTATGCTAGATTGAATAGCTAACATATCCTGTCATTCCATTGATATTTGACTGGTCAAAATAGCCAACCGTTCGCCTTCTAGAATCACTTAAGGTGGTTACATCAATATAATCCTGACCTGTCCAAATTATAAAAATTAGGTTAAAAGTATTTTACTATTTTAGAAGGCTTTTTCAAAGAAAATGGCTACCTATCTACTCTTAAACTGATGTTTTATGTTTCCTAACATCAATATTTCCTTTAATGCAAATTAATAAAAATGGCAGGAAATCGATGCCGTGAATTTTCTGTTTTAGGGCAAAATTATGAAAAACAGCTAGCAAATTTAGGGCTTTTGCCAATTTGCCCCCTTCGTACCAGGGTTAAACCTAATTTTCCCTAATTTTTACACGAAGCCGAATCTCGATAATAAGGACCAGATATCATCAGTCTTATAAAAAGTAGGTAGGCATTCTATTGAAAATTCCTTTGAAGAGGATTGAAATACTTTAAACCTAATTTCCATAATTTGGACAAGTCAAAATATTGTATCGCCACCTTAAGTGATTCAAGAACGTAAGCCGTTGGCTATTTTGACAAGTCAAGTGTCAATGGATTGACAACATATGATAGTTTAGCTTACTAAATCCAGTCTAAAAACCTGAAACTTCTATTAAAGCTAAGGTAGTATGGTAAACACAATAGTAATTTGTAACATAATTTGATTAAACGTTGATTTCAATGTTCTTACTTAAAACTATTCAACTTGTATGCCCGGGGGCCAAAAGGCTTTTCTGCGCGTTGGATAATTAATATCCGTTTTTTCAACAATTCTAACCGACATATCCTCTACCATGCATTCCCATCCGAAAAGAAATGCGTATATAAATGCTTATCTGCAATTTGCCTTTTTATAAGTATACGCGCCCGATCCTTTCCGGATAGTCACTCGAAAGTTTGCCCGAATTTTTATTGTAATGAAATAACCTGAATTTAACACTTTTTGTGATAAATTTGCGAATTTTCTTGATTTCGCCACCATTCACCTGAATTTCGTTGGTTTTCATTGATTTCTTTTTTTTGGGGGGGGGGAGCAGTTGTCTCCCTCCACACCCGCCCCCTGTCTTGTACGCCTATGCATGCCCAGACATGACCATATCTGTTCACACTGCTCTTGGGGTTATTGAAGCGTTTTCTGAATGATGTTATTGTGCTTCCCCTATATATTTTCGAGCATTGTTTAAACTAATCACGTGACCACAAATAACCTGAAAAATTTCTCATATATTTATCTATTTGGAAACTTACACATATGGTAGTTGAATTTCAAAATTACACTAAGTACCCTACAAGTCATACATGGCAATACACTCAACTATGATACTACTATTACTATACATGTAATCAATTAACAACTGCACATTGTCAAGGCATTGATCCTGGTACTTTTAGGACATATGATCTTATGACTACATACATTGTGAACACCGCGGTAAAACATCAGTGCATACGCGGAAAGTAAAAAATGGCGGCAAATTTAAATTCCAACCAACGATTCCAACTTTCAAAACAAAACATCGCCATTTACTGTAATCATTTAAGATAAGTGAAACAAACAAGAAAATACCGCAGACGGGTGGACTAGACCTAAATAATAAGTCCTCTAACCTTGAAACTATTAAATAATAAAAATGAAATAAAAAATCTCTTGTTTGAACGGGATGTATCGAACGCTTCGTGCAAAATTATCAATTACGGAAGTTCAGACGTAAATAATTATATTATAACCAAATTCAATCTTTCCAGTAAATCATAAAGTTTAATTATTGCCATGCAACGCAAGGATTTTTTGTGCTACGCAAAAAAGGATATTAAAAAAATGTGGAGCAAATGAACCTGCGAAATATATGCTTGTATATGATTTAGTAGACTTGCTCCAAGTCGACCTCTGCTAGTCGAGGGCAGCACTGGTCGAGGGCAGCACTCTTTCGCAAATACTTCCTTGAAAATTCCTTCGTTATAAAGACGATCCTAAAGACGAGGGACTTTGAGAAAGTCTAATGATTTAGTTGTCATCTGCGGTTCATTTTTTTGCACGATACTATTTCTTGAAGTAGACTTGCGGTGTTTACATTATCAGTTTAAAAACGATATTTGATCTAGACATATAGAAAGATCTAAGTCGTTTTTATAAAAACAATTAAAGATGAACTACTCTTAATGACATCTGGCAACGCGTTCCACAAATGAACATGTACAATTCAGAATTGTAGAAAGCATCGTTAAATAGGGATGTTTTCCAAGATATCTGTTTAGGGGTACCAGAATGTCTAGGTTGATTGTCAGAATATGATCAATAATTATTAATATAAATTCTAAAATCTCCGGTTTTACACTTAAAGAAAAATTTTAAATCTTTACAATCCAACCATAAGGAGTTATATAATAGGGAGCAAATATGAGCACAATAAGCGGCCTTTATAACCAAGGTCATAAGGTCATTCTTTCCACGCATAAAATTTGCGGCTCTTCTTTCAATGTTTTCTAAAACCACTAAATTGTAGATAAATGATTGAGGGGCAGAAATCTGCGAGCAGAAGCACAAATACGGAATGTAATCTGAGTACATGGTTGTGTTGTAGCAGCACGTACCTGCGCAAAACGTTCTACTTCCGCTATATTTTTAAAGCGAAGCACTCATCACAGCTATTGTTGTTTAGGATAACGAAATTCAAGACTGGATTCGTGATCTTCATGAGAACGGCTACCGTTCTGGAAGTGAGAATGTGGATAAGAAAGTCCCAAAATCTTTTAAAAAACGTGATGAACTAATCCATTTTCTGACTATCGTAATATTCACCTGTTCTTGTCAACATGCTGCCGTGAACTTCTCTCAAATGGCCACCTATGGTTACCATCCTAATTCTCCAACATTAATGAGACAACCACCACCAACTAGGAAAGGAGAAATTGACGTCAATCTCATCATGTCCACCTTGGCAAATAAACATCAAGCAGGTGTGATGATTTCCACTGTGAATGCCTTAACTACGATCTATCCCACTGAGGTGAATATAGTAATAAACCTATTTATATATCCTTAAGTTAACGATAAACACGATACGTCTAGTATTGAATGAGGATTGTAGTTCTGCTCCATGCAGCATCATGAAGAACTTGGATTTTAGTTTTGTAAATTTATCAATTTTACCACGCACGATGTTGTGAATACTCGTGCTCTGTCGATATTCTGAAATAGGACTTAAGCTTGTGACACTTTAACCTCATTTAACCGTATCGTAACGTACGGTAGCGTTAAATTTTTCTTTTGTGCCGAAATCATTTGCCGCATATCGTCTTGTTTTTCAATGAGTTTCTCAAGAATTAGAATGAAATAATTTCAATTTAGAAATTTCTTGGTGATTATTCTGACAACCTTTTTGGCGATGCTTCAGCACAAGCAGCCATGGCGAAGTTCAAGAGTGAGCTTGATAAAATTACGCAACAGATTCATAAAAGAAACGAAGGTATGGTGAGTCCGTATACATGGCTTCTACCTGGTCGTGTTCCTAACGGCATCGCCATTTAATTAAGTGGTACGAACTATACTTCTCACTGTTTCGCAAGAATAGAAACGTAATTCATCTGCTGTTAATTGCTTTTCCGTGTTGAAAAGCACGAACGGAAATCCTTTTTAGTATAGTCTTTATTTTTATATAGTACTAATTTGATTCATTGTAACAAATATACAACATTTTAATATTTTATTTGATTTAATATTAACGAGACGCTTCATTCAGCGTTAAGTATCTGGTCCTGCATCGGGCTACTGTAAAAAGGTCCGCATAGCCATAGATTTGATCAGAGATTTTGAAAAGTGGAAATATGACTAAGGCCCCGTTTACACGACACCGGAGAAATTTTTGTCCGGACAAATATTCGTGCGGATACACTTTGCGTTTACACAGGACACCTATCCGTGCAAGTTTTTGCCCTCCTATACGAAAGCGTACTGGTTTGAAATTGTGCCGGACAAATATTTGTCCGGTATCGTGTAAACGCCAAACCGGGCATATATTTGTACGGATTCGTTCCAGTTTTCTGTTTACTAGCTACGTTTACATGCCGTGTCACAGCGTACATTTGATGTTGACATTATAATTATAGCTATATATATATACAGTGGAACAAAAGTTTAGCCAAAAGCCAAAAACTTAGTTCAAGGACAAATTAATCCTTGAAATAGAAAAGTTTAAAATCGTTCTAAAAACCAATTTCTATCGAAACAGAAACGAAAATTTGATGCCATAATTCAGGATACTTTACTAGCTTTTATTAAAGTTGCCAGAGAAGTTGCCAGTGCCTTAGCCATGGTCATCTTCAAAATTCTGCCGAAGAAACACCGAATATAATTATAGGCATGATAAGGAATTGATCCGGTACCGTGTAAACGGAAAGCCAATGTGGACAAATATTTGTCAGGTACACTGTAAACGCAACAATCAGTACAAATATTTATCCGGCCCAAAATTTGTCTGGTTCCGTGTAAACGGGGCCTAAAAGGGTATTTCACATATTCATACATTTTTTGTATATATCTTAATTATAGGTCATTAATTAACATAAACAATGAATGTCGTGATCGTAGGGAAACTTCAATTGTTTCTATAATTATGAACACCGTTAAATTTTCACCAATCATGCAGTTTAAATTGTCTTGTATTTTTACTTTCAATATTAAATATATAGCACTAGTAATGTGGGTACAAGTGATTGGGATGTCTATAGAAATATAGTTATTAAACATTTTTATACCATTAATTAAGTAAACTGGAACGCAAGCTCCTATGATCAAGTACTATATTTGGTTGAAGCCAATGCCCGGGAAAATGAACTTTCAAAAGAACTGAGGGCAATTTCTAGGAGTGAGGAAAATTCTGTCAGCGGTTTGTCTTTGAGCGACAATTAGCGAGAAGAAAAATACTTTTCTCATCACAAAACTTCAATGTTTGGTATTTAAACGTGTTTTTGCGATTAATTCTGACTGTTTTACATTTATCTGCAGCAAAAATGCGTAGTGTCACTTTCGTATTTTGAAAAAAATATGACAAAAGTTAATTGGAATGTGCAGAAGCAGACTTTGCTCTTCAACCCAGAAAAACTATAGTAGAATACAGTCCCCAAACTGATATAGTGTACTGAGCTCCAGGTATTGCTATTTATCTTGAGTGCCTGGTGCCAGTGTAAGTATACTGTCTACAAACAATAAGCTATACGGGTCTTTGTAGGATAAAACTACCGGAAGACGTCAACATGCAAGAAGTGCCAAGAACGTCGACGTTTCGGGGGAATGCCCTCGTCTGGAAGTTAGACGAAGGATCCAAAGACCCGTAGCTTATCATTGCTATTTATTTTTAGCTTTATGTCCTTGCTTTAACCATTCTAAAACATAAATAGATTGACCTTTTTCAAGTGGTGTTATTTTCGGCTTCGCGCCTTCTTGTTGGCCATTGTAAGCACTTTGAATATGGCGGATAAGGCAGCTTCAAATTCAAACAGCATCTTATATTTTTCTACATAATTATATTGTAATGTCTATACGAACTCTAGATCCAAAAGGCCCAAAAACACAGAAAAACCAACAATTTTTGGCGCGGCTTTTTGAAAAGTCTTGTTTCGTTCCAAGCTGTAACATCTCAGTATAGCTTCGCAATTTTTGTTTATTGTAAGTAGTTGAGTAAAAATTTCAATTGTCCCAGTATGCTGTAAGATAAAAAAGGAAGGCAAAAAATAAAAATTAAAGTGTCATAATTTATATAGATTTAAAAACTCTATTTTTCAATAAATTTATAAAATGGGATTGCAGCAGGCACTACCTATACAAAGCACGGCTTCAATTTTTCCCCTTACTTATCATTCCAGTTTACTTACAGTTCAATGGTCTATACAGTCACCTCTTGCCACATCATTGTTAGATTAGCAAATTTTTCAAATTGCCCAAACTGGTCTTCAAGGCTTTTCGCTCTCACTCAACCTGCTTTAAATACTTCTGCAGATGATATATTTTCATTC
Source organism: Trachythela sp. YZ-2020 (assembly GCA_016169945.1). NCBI lineage: Eukaryota > Metazoa > Cnidaria > Anthozoa > Malacalcyonacea > Clavulariidae > Trachythela > Trachythela sp. YZ-2020. The sequence continues at coordinate 212,780 of JADLSH010000287.1, read as the reverse complement.
TAATTTCTAAAGACTTGTTTAAATCGATGTATAAACCATACCAGTGCGCTTATGTAATGTATATATAAACGCTCTGATTTTCACAATTATACTGGAAGTCTAGAACGCACCATTATATAAATGCATAACCTTAACATCAGTCTGTCTGTTTTCAAAAGAATGAAGTCGAAGACATGCGTATTGCTTGTATAATGGTAAGCTCCAGCGATTCTAAAAGATGATATATTCTTATTCTAAAGATAAATAGTTTACACTACATCTGTCCCCGCTAGCTGATGTTTTAAACCGCTTCATATTGCCATCGTTATTGGTCTCATTGAACTCTACTTTCTGACTATGACTATAACACGCGTATGGCTATGTCAATAGATGGCCTTAACCTATGTATGTTAACGTCGAGCATGCACTCACCGAGTCACGGTTTATGTAAAACCACAGCCTCGTACCCAGGCGCTTTTAAGGAAAAAAAATCGCATTCAGCTAATTTACAGATATCAGTGGCTAAGCTGAGCGACCTCCCCAAGCACCCCCGCGGCCCCGCGCGCTCGCTCAGCTTAGCCACTGATCTCTATAAATTAGCTGAATGTGATTTTTTTTCTTTTCCTTAAAAGCGCCTGGGTACGAGGCTGGAAAAACCACATGATCTTATCAACAATATTTCAGTTCGATTATAATTGCCGGTTTGACTTGTTTATAAGTCCAGTAACTTGTTTCAATGCATCAAAATCTTCCCCATATATTGCTATTTTATGTAAAGGTATGGGTTCTTGAATTTGGACCAAATGTTTGTTATGGTATCGAAACTCAACATAAGTAATTTTTGCGATTCAAAGTACGACGCTGTAAAACGTATATGTAACACCGCGGAGACAGAGTGGTTGAGAAATATGATATATTTGGCAAGGTGATAAATGATATATTTACTGGGCAACAGAACACGTACTGCCATACATTTTTGAGATATTACTAGAAATGAATACTGGGATTACTTCTCAAAAGAGAATGGTAATAGCCGCAAGGTTTGCCATACTAATTATCAGTCTTTAATATAAACTGTTAAGTTAATAATCTGGTTTGTGTCAACATGTACATTGTGTCAATCAAAGAACCTTCTTTGGCAGAGAAGGACCTGAGCACTAGGATCGATAGAAGTCACTAACCAATCAACATTCAGAATAACAACCTTTTTTCATAGTGAGAGAATCAGAATTACGACATTACGTTTTTTAATACCAGGAGATATTTTTCAATGCACTTGGTTTCTTAGTAATGGTGATTTCTGTTGTCCAACAATGTTTAATAACTGGCTTCATTTTCTACATCATTGAACAATAAATTGCACTATCCAGTCTACTGGTCAGATCAGTGGACAATGTATGTCCATGCAATAACACTACATGTATAGTGCACATGCCAAGTGAACATTTTGGAGGGAGAGCCCCAGAACCTTTGGCAGAGAAGGGCCTGGCACCAGGGGATGTAGAGACCACTGAACAATCAGAACACTCAGACAACAACTTTTATTAAAGTGAAAGAATCGGCTACATGATTTATATTTCATTTGTTTACTATTATATATTGAAATCTCCATATCAAAATGTCTATATTATACACAAATGAACATATGAAACCTCTATGTGTAAAACCATATACAGTGTTCACAAAAATAAACCAAAACCACTTAAAATAATTTAATATGTATTCTTTTCAAACAGATGTAATTTGAAAAAGATATGTAGTTTGTTATTCGAAATTTCAAATGGTTTTCATTTTTGTAAACACTTTTTACCCTACTAATTATATACAATATATTCAAATATTAGAACACAAGCTTAAAAATCACATAGTATTTAATTATGGCTTAAACACAGCAATTATATTTATGTTGTTTTTCATAAAGTCTGCATGGGTAATATTCAAACTATGTCACTTACTTATACAAGCAGAATGCGTTATGTAAATATACGATAAATCCTGATCTATTTGAGCCATGTTTGTGGCAGGGGGGGGTTGTTAGTGGAGCTAGGGGTGGGCTAAATAGTGAGACACAGTATGTGAGAAATTCAGTTAATTGACCAATTAATAAGTGTATTGTAATCAATACTGTACACAGGTGTTTCTTAGTTGTGAATGGGGGGCGCTTAATAGAGGATTTACGGTAAAATCAACAAAACATTCTGTTAAAGTTCACGGAGAAGGTTTTTGTAGAAAAATGACATGCTTACGATGAACCAAAGCAAGTGCACCATTTGTGTGGCCGACAAGATCAAAATAGCATATATCTTCTGGAAAGTTTGTACTATACAGTAAATATGAACACTGAAGTTCAGCAGTTTGATCCGACAAATATTCTATCAATATCTTGCCATCGTCATAGTCCCTAACGCGACCAATGATGTTCTTGGTGACTTGGTTGTGAAATATACTGTTATAGTAATCGTAAACTTCACTTGGACAACATTTAACAGTCTTTTGTAACTTTCCGTCTTCTGTGTAGATGTAAAGTCTGTTTGAACCTTTAGAACCATCAGGCAACTTTATTGTTGCGAGTATTATTTCATTATTGCAAGAAACAGACACGGACATTATTATATGATCATCCTCCTTCAGACCTGTTTCAAAGCTGTTTATCAGTTCTCCTTTGCTGTTACATAAATATACCGGGATATTTTTCCGATCAGGTCTACAACAAATGACAATATTTTTATCATTGGTCACAGTAATGGCAATGTTATAAAGATCTAACCCTTCAAGAAATTTCAAAGTACAATGATGCGTATTTCTTCCATCTGCACTGTACACTGACAACGTATAGCCAACCTCGTTGTCACCCGACAGAACGTACACTGTGTCGTCTTCATCGACAGCTATATCAATGACTTCACCACCGGGCTGAGGGTGTTCATTGTTGTCTTCCAAAGGAGAAAGACAGTACGGCTGCAGCTTACCTGTTGTTTTGTCGAGTTTTTGAGGACCATGTCTGCCATTGGTGAAACAAACAAGATCTCCTTGTTTGGTTAGTCCACAACGCTTTATTTCCTCTTTATGTACTACAATGTCCCAGGGTGGTATTATTTGAATTTCTTTAAGATTTAGTAATCTCTTGTCATGAATAGGATGGACAACTTGCTTACCACATTTTATCATTGGCCATTCAAAAACAGCCATTCTTTGCTTTGTAAACTTCGAGATAAAATCAGCTAAGATCAAATTAATCATCGTTACAGTTTCCACGATTTCCGCTCGTGACTCTTGTTTGAAGACAGATTTTATTCCTCCTTTAATATGCACTGAAAATATTTCTTGTATGGCAGACATATCATGTAATTCTCTCAGACAGTGCAAACAGTCACTTGCCGCGACTTCTGGGTCGTCCAAATGCTGAAGTATTCCGCTTGTGATGCGTATTTTACTTGCCAAAATTCTTTCTTCCGTACTCAGTGCTGCGTTATGAAATGCTCGTCTCGCTTCTTTTCCTGCCTCTTCAAAAGATTTTTTAGCCAGCTCGAATCGTTCATTTGATACGATCTTTAATTTCCCAATGGCATTGGCAAGTGCAACTGCGTCTTCCACAGTCACTGACTGTTGAGCTGGTTTTGTCTCGGTTGAACTTGCCCCAGCGGTTGATAATTCAGATGTAGATGGGTTTCCATTCTCAGAAGACTCGCCAAAAGATATACTCAGACGGTCGATTCCTTGCTGTAGGCAACTAATGCTCGTACAAAGATCTTTTCTCGAAATAGCATCAAGCTTAGACTTGATGTCGTCCAAATCACTAACAATCAAACCTCGAAACTTTTGGTCAGTAAGACCTCCATCTTGGAGTTTCTCAGCGCCATAAGTACGAACTTTGTTCGATATTAAACCGAAGGCAAACTTCAAAACGCCTGTGATTACCTCTGACATCGTATCACAACTAAGTCAACTTAAACTATGAGGAAATATTTTGATGACAAATACTATATTGAGCAAGTCACAAGACAGTCAAATGATTTAAGTTCCTGTGGTATCAAATTTCTCATGTGTTTGCAACATTCAAAACTTTTGTAGTTGGCTGACCTTGTACGACCCTCTTTGCACAAATTGTATTTTTCTTCATTTTATATATTTAAAACATTCAGCCGTGGTTGTTTGATAGACTTAGGTCAGGATGTCTAAAGCATAAATGAATATGAAATATGCGAACATAATTTGATGACGAAGCTAGTCATTAGAACATATTGAGAAAGGTCGAGAAAGTCACCGGACAGTCGAGTGTTTTGAGCACAGTGATTTTGAGTTCGGCGGTATTAAATTTCTGTTGTGTTTGCAACATTTCAAATTTTTTATTTTCCTGTCCTTTGTACAACCTATATTTGTCTTCATTCTATATTTTATTTAATCCAAAAACATCTGACAATCAAATACTTGAGTCTTTAATACCATTCGGAATTGTCGGCCAAAAAGTTTGGTATTTGCTTTATCGCATTTCAAGTACATCAATATTTGTACCATGTTTGAATGGGGGACTTATTGGAGGGGTAGGGGGTTATTGATTTGTTATTGAAGGAAGTAATTCAGTAAATTAACGTGAATTTGAAGACCAAATAATATATCAATGCGGTACACAGGTGTTTCTTGGTTGTAAATGGGGGGGGGGGGGGGACTCGTGCTTAATAGAGGATTTGTGGGAAAATTGACAAAACATTCTGTTAAACCGAACTTCAGAACTTCAAAACACTTGAGATTGCTTCTGACATCGCACCACAACTAAGTCAAGTTGAACTGTGAGGAAATATTTTAATGCCGTGTTGTTTGATAAACTTGGGTGATCCAGGCTACTTCATTGCTAGACTATGACTTAGGTTCGGCTGGGTCAGGATGTCCAAAGCTTAAGTGAGTTAAAATATGCGAAAATATTTTGATTACAAAGACTGTATTGAGAAAGTCTCAAGACAGTCAAGTGATTTTAACTTCCTGTGGTATCAAGTACAATACAATGGAGACTCGGAAATTTTTTTATAATTCTACGTTTCGACTAATCTTCAGTGATCTTCAGGAATTATGAAAATACTATAAAATTTTACAAGTTATATATACACAGGTGTGATGTAGGTGATAAAACATCTGTCAAATTTCTCATGTGTTTGCAAAATTTCGATTTTTTAGTTGACTGACCTTGTACGACCTCCGTTGTACAACCTGTATTTTTCTTCGTTTAACATTTTATCAAATTTAAAAACATTTAGACATGGTTGTGTTTGATAAACTTGGGTGAGTTTAGGGTACGTCATAGGCCATACACTATTCATGAGTGTGACGTAAGCTAGGGTGAGTCAGGATGTCCAAAGCACTTATGCTTAAAATATGCGAAAATATTTTGTTGACAAAGACTGTATATTGAGACAGTCACAAGACAGTCAAGTGATTTAACTTCCTTAGTTTGCTGACCTTCTACGACTTTGTACAACTTGTATTTTCTATATTTGATATTTTATTAAATCGAAAAACATCTGACAATCAAATACTTGAGATTTCATCAAAACCTGCTTAGAAATCCCTGGGAACGAAGTTCGTCTTTGATACCACTTGGAACTGTCGGCCAAAAAACTGCTCTGAGCCATCGGTGATAAATAGTGAAGACCGCAGCATATTATTTAGACATTATTTCCAACTTCATTTTAATGACCCAACAACAATAAATAATGATATTAAGTATATTTCGTTTGGTAAATTTCTTATATAAATAAGTTAAAAGAAGCAAGAATGGTTGGGTACATTGCAGCAGATGGTGGTCAATTGACTCAATTTCAGAAATGTTTACACTTATAGGGACTAGTAAATTTGAAATATTTCTCTGTCAATTTGGCACAAAATAGATGGTTTCTTTATAATGCTATCAAATAATTTGATTATTTTCTCACTTTGATAAAATAATGAATAGGCTTTAGTACTTCTGCAGATGATATATTTTCATTCTAATTTCTAAAGACTTGTTTAAATCGATGTACAAACCATACCAGTGCGCTTATGTAATGTATATATAAACGCTCTGATTTTCACAATTATACTGAAAGTCTAGAACGCACCATTATATAAATGCATTACCTGAACTTCAGTCTGTCTGTTTTCAAAAGAATGAAGTCGAAGACATGCGTATTGCTTGTATAATGGTAAGCTCCAGCGATTCTAAGAGATGATATATTCTTATTCTAAAGATAAATAGTTTACACTACATCTGTCCCCGCTAGCTGATGTTTTAAACCGCTTCATATTGCCATCGTTATTCGCCTCATTGAACTTTACTTTCTGACTATGACTATAACACGCGTATGGCTATGTCAATAGATGGCCTTAACCTATGTATGTTAACGTCGTGCATGCACTCACCGAGTCACGGTTTATGTAAAACCACAGCCTCGTACCCAGGCGCTTTTAAGGAGAAAAAAATCGCATTCAGCTAATTTATAGAGATCAGTGGCTAAGTTGAACGACCTCCCCAAGCGCCCCAGCGCGCTTGCTCAGCTTAGCCACTGATCTCTATAAATTAGCTGAATGCGATTTGTTTTATTTTTTGTGTCAACATGTACATTGTGTCAATCAAAGAACCTTCTTTGGCAGAGAAGGACCTGGGCACTAGGGTAGATAGAAGCCACTAACCAATCAACATTCAGAATAACAACCTTTATTCATAGTGAGAGAATCAGTTACGTTATGACATTACGTTTTTTAATACCAGGAGATATTTTTCAATGCACTTGGTTTCTTAGTAATGGTGATTTCTGTTCTCCTTCAATGTTTAATAACTGGCTCAGGGATATTTTCAAGCACTTTGGTCTACCTCCTTTTTTTTTCAGAGAAGATTGAGTTTCTTAAGGTTTCAAACTGTGTAGATTCCGTAGCACCTCGTGCCAAAGGCACGAGACGAGCGCCGAAGGCGCGAGTTATTTAGGGGGATTCGGGGGCATGCTCCCTCGGAAAATTTTTAAATCTAGAGTCTCTGAACTGCCATTTTCTGGAGTTTGGGGGAAGATTTTACAGAATTTTGATGGTCATAATGCTCTACAGTTTGAGCCTGGGGGGCTCACTTGGTCGGGGCCCGCAGGCTCTTCACGTGGGAGTCATTATTTTGTGGTAACATGAAGTACTCAAGTACAGATAGATGTATATCTGCTGGCCATGAGCAGCGCAGATGACTATGATGCCAGTATGTGTAAATATTGTCGAAAGTTTCGTCGAAACACAGTTTTAGTCGACGTTTTATTTTCTCTTGGTTTCGTTAAAGTTGTCTATTGGGTGTGGGAAAGGATTTCCTGATATTTTCTTCCTTTTAAAGCTAAATGTTTACATTTTTCATAATTTTATCTTAACAAATTGTTAACAAGAATAATTACAGAAGAAGATTGAGTTTCAAAACTCAATTCAAGATTGAGTATTTTTGCCGTATAACGGAGGTAGAAAAGTGCTTGAAAATATCCCTGCTGGCTTCATTTTCTGCATCATTGAACAATATATTGCACTATCCAGTCTACTTGTCAGATCAGTGGACAATGTATGTCCATGCAGTAACACTACATGTATAGTGCTCAGGGTGCCCATGCCAAGTCAACATTATGAAGGGAGAGCCCCAGAACCTTTGGCAGAGAAGGGCTTGGGCACCAGGGTAGGCAGAGACCACTGAACAATCAGAACACTCAGATAACAACTTTTATTAATAGTGAAAGAATCAGCTACATGATTTATATTTCATTTGTTTACTATTATATATTGAAATGTCTATATCAAAATGTCTATATTAAATATTAGAACACAAGCTTAAAAATCACATAGTATTTAATTATGGCTTAAACACAGCAATTATATTTATGTTGTTTTTCATAAAGTCTGCATGGGTAATATTCAAACTACGTCACTTACTTATACAGGCAGAATGCGTTATATAATTATACGATAAATCCTCATCTATTTCAGCCATGTTTGTAGTGGGGGGGGGGTGTTGTTATTGGAGCTAGGGGTGGGCTAAATAGTGAGGCACAGTATGTGAGAAATTCAGTTAATTGACGTGAATTTCCAGACCAATTAATAAACGTATTGTAATCAATACTGGACATAGGTGTTTCTTACTTGTGAATGGGTGGGGGGCGCTTAATAGAGGATTTGCGGTAAAATCAACAAAACATTCTGTTAAAGTTCACAGAGAAGGTTTTTGTAGAAAAATGACATGCTTATCACTAACCAAAGCAAGTGGACCATTTGTGTGGCCGACAAGACCAAAATAGTTTATATCTTCTGGAAAGTTTGTATTATACAGTACAGTACATATGAACACTGAAGTTCAGCAGTTTGATCAGACAAATATTCTATCAACATCTTGTCATCATCCCAGTCCCCACCTTGACCAATGATGTTCTTGGTGACTTGGTTGTAAAATATACTGTCATAGTAATAGTCACCTTCACTTGCACGAAATTTAACAGTCCTTTGTAACTTTCCGTCATCGGTGTATATGTAAAGCCTGTTTGAACGTTTAGAAACATCATCCCACTTTCTTGTTGTGTATTATTTCATTATTGCAAGAAACAGACACGGACATTATTGTATGTTCATTCCTCTTCACACCTGTGTTAAAACTGTTTATCAGTTCTCCTTTGCTGTTACATAAATATACCTTGATATTTTTCCCAGCAGGTCCACAAGAAATGACACTATTTTCATTGGTCACAGTAAAGGCAATGTTATCATTATATAACCCTTCAAGAAATTTCAAAGTGCAATGATAGATAGATAGATAGGGCGTATTTCTTCCATCTGCACTGTACACTGACAACGTATAGCTATTCTTCTCGTCACGCGACAGAACGTACACTGTCTCATCTTCATCGACAGCTACATCCATGACTTTACCACCGGGCTGAAGATGTTCAGTGTTGTCTTCCAAAGGAGAAAGACAGTACGGCTGCAGCTTACCTGTTATTTTGTCGAGTTTTTGAAGACCATGTCTGCCATAGCTGAAACAAACGACCTCTCCTTTTTTGGTTAGTCTACGACTCCCTATTGCCTCTTCAGGTACTACAATGTCCCAGGGTGGTGTTATTTTAATTTCTTTCAGATTTGGTAAACTCTTGTCATGAATCGGATGGACAACTTGCTTACCACATTTTATCATTGGCCATTCAAAAACAGCCATTCTTTGCTTTGTAAACTTCGATATAAAATCAGCCAAGATCAAATTAATCATCGTTACAGTTTCCACGATTTCCGCTCGTGACTCTTGTTTGAAGACAGATTTTATTCCTCCTTTAATATGCACTGAAAATATTTCTTGTATGGCTGACATATCATGTAATTCTCTCAGACAGTGCAAACAGTCACTTGCCGCGACTTTTGGGTCGTCCAAATGCTGAAGTATTCCGCTTGTGATGCGTACTTTACTTGCTAAAATTCTTTCTTCCGTACTCAGTGCTGCGTTATGAAATGCTCGTCTCGCTTCTTTTCCTGCCTCTTCAAAAGATTTTTTAGCCAGCTCGAATCGTTCATTTGATACGATCTTTAATTTCCCAATGGCATTGGCAAGTGCAACTGCGTCTTCCACAGTCACTGACTGGTGAGCTGGTTTTGTCTCGGTTGAACTTGCCCCAGCGGTTGATAATTCAGATGTAGATGGGTTTCCATTCTCAGAAGACTTGCCAAAAGATATACTGAGACGGTCGATTCCTTGCTGTAGGCAACTAATGCTCGTACAAAGATCTTTTCTCGAAATAGCATCAAGCTTAGACTTGATGTCGTCCAAATCACTAACAATCAAACCTCGAAACTTTTGGCCAGTAAGACCTCCATCTTGGAGTTTCTCAGCGCCATAAGTACGAACTTTGTTCGATATTAAACCGAAGGCAAACTTCAAAACGCCTGTGATTACCTCTGACATTGTACCACAACTGATATTTTGATGACAAAGCGGACTATATTGAGCAAGTCACAAGACAGGCAAATGATTTAAATTAAGTTCCTGTGGTATCAAATTTCTCATGTGTTTGCAACATTCAAAACTTTTATAGTTGGCTGACCTTGTACGGCCCTCTTTGCACAAATTGTATTTTTCTTCATTTTATATTTTATCAAATTTAAAACATTCAGCCGTGGTTGTTTGATAGACTTGGGTCAGGATGTCTAAAGCATAAATGAATATAAAATATGCGAAAATAATTTGATGACGAAGCTACATTAGACCATATTAAGAAAGTCACCGGACAGTCGAGTGTTTTGAGCACAGTGGTTTTGAATTCGGCGGTATTAAATTTCTGTTGTGTTCGCAACATTTCAATTTTTTTAATTTCCTGTCCTTTGTACAACCTATATTTGTCTTCATTCCATATTTTATTTTCGAGTGGCGTAACTTGGGTCTACACATGGGGTGCGGGGGGGGAGTTGGAAAATTTTGTCCGACGAAAGGGCGTGGTCAAAACATAATGTAAAGGGGCAAGCAAAAGCCAAAATGGTTTATGGGGCCCTCATGCCGCTAGCGGGAATGCACAGGTATCGAGTGCTGAAGGCACGAGGCCACTAGGCGGGTATGGGGGCATGCTCCCCCAGAAAAGTTTTGAAATGTAGAGTTCTGAAACGCCATTTTATGCACTTTGGGGGAAGATTTTATAGAACCTTGATGGTAAAAAAATGTTGTATATTAGATTAGCAACTTTCCCCAATTGCCCAAACCTGTCTTCAAGGCTTTTTGCTCTTACTCAACATGCTTTAAATCTATTTTTGCCCGACCAACATGGCAAAATTTGGCTTACCAAGTTACAATTGACTCGCCCCAAACCTCCCCTACCATCCCCGACTAGTTACTCCCTTGTTGCCTTCGGTGATAAATGGTACGTGAAGACCGCAGCATATTTCGACATAATATATTTCCAACTTCATTTGAATGACCCAACAACAATAAATAATGATAAATATATTTTGTTTGGTAAATTTCTTATATAAATAATGGTAGGGTACATTGCAGCAGATGGTGGTCAATTGACTCAATTTCAGAAATGTTCACACTTATAGGGACTAGTAAATTTGAAAGATTTCTCTATCCATTTTCCACAAAATAGATGGTTTCTTTATAATGCTATAAAATAATTAGATTATTTTCTCACTTTGATAAAATAATGGATATATAGGCTTTAGTACTTCTGCAGACGATATATTAAGACTTGTTTAAATCGATGTGCAAACCATACCAGTACGCTCTGATTTTCACAATTATACTGAAAGTCTAGAACGCACCATTATATAAATGCGTAACCTGAACTTCAGTCTGTCTGTTTTCAAAAGAATGAAGTCGAAGACATGCGTATTGCATGGTCACTGTCCCTCAAATTGGTCTCTCTGATCATTTTCCCGTGTGCTTTGTGCGCAAACTCAATGGTGGCCTTTCGAAAGGGAAGACGCATTTAACTATTAAGTATCGCTCATTTAAAGATTTTGATCCCGCTAGATTTGTTGATGATTTGACCAGAGTACCATGGCAGGAACTTAATGTATTGGATACTGACCCTGATGCAGCGTTGGAAACGTTCGAGCTACTAGTTAATGAGGTAATCAACGATCATGCACCTGTCACATTCTGTCAGCAATGAAAAAACGAGACCTTTTACTTAAGGATGCTATAAAATCTTCTGGAAAACAGAATCGTAACTCCAAAGAATGGAGCTGTTATCGGAAAGCGCGGAATGAGGTGTTATAATAATAATAATAATAATTTATTCATTTATAGAGCGCTAAAACTGTAAATATTCTAAAACTATAAATATTCTAAAGGGCTACCATTACAAGTTCAAATATAACAATGTTATAAAATATGAATGAATTTCTACTATATATATACAGGTTAAAAATATAGAGAAACAATGTCTTATGATTACAAAGTTACTGCATTAAAAAGAAAGGTCTTCAGATGGTTTTTAAAAGTTTCCACTGATGATGCCCTACGAATATCACGAGGAAGATCGTTCCACAAGGAAGGGCCTGCCTTAGCAAAGGCTCTATCCCCAAACGTTTTCCTCATTGTCTTAGGGACCATTAGCAAATCCTGGTCGTCAGAACGCAGACCGTAACAACCAGCAGGTTGGGGGGTTACTTATGTACCTTACTTTCAATGTATTTTATAGATAACCTAATTATATGTGATTGTGAAGCTGGAAAAATATTGATATTTATGTATGGTTCACCTTGGCATCACAACTAAAGTAATAGAGCAACTTTGTATCGCTGAGGAAGATAACGCAAGGAGTTAATGGTCTGCGTCAAGTTGTGTGTGTTTGATATTGGCCATACTGACAGGAGCAAACGAATAGAGGTATTCTGATCTCAGAAAATGTGGAGTTGCAGTCTTTTGGCATGTCTATAGACTATGGGAAAATTAGTGTAGTAATCATCAGACTCTATAACTGTTGACTTTACCTAATAACAAATTTGTAACCCATGCATTAAACCACAATGATTATCAGGGATTTATAGAAGCACTTTTCTGCTTTAATGTGGTTGCAGTCATGCCAATGTAACACAAACACGATCAAAAATTACATTGGCATGACTGCAACCACATTCAAAGAGCGATTGGCCAACCACACTAAATCTTTTCAGCATAAAAAGCATGCAAATGACACGGAACTTTCGAAATATATTTGGACATTGAAAGAAAACAATAAGGATTTCAGTATTAAGGTGGCTCCCTACAGTAATGCATGAGATGATCGCGGGACGAGAGTCAAAAACGCGTGGCAAGTACGTGGACTTTCCCACGCAAATTCGACGATCAAAACAAAACAAAGATATTTCGCCCGGTTTTTTAAAATGATTTTTACCATTCTGAAAGATTTGTAATGAAAAAACTTTGAATAATCCTTAGTTTTATGTGACAAAGAATCAGTAACACCAATGAGTGATTTTAACTATGATACAAATATCGCTTGGATAAAAAAAGCTTGACAGGAATATAAAAGTGAATTTTTCAAAAACATTTTAGATATAATGTTCACTAATAAGAGTTTATTAAACATTTATTAACTATTGTATAAAAACTGTTAAAGGTTATAAAAGTCGTTTAGTGATACTTGCATGTTTTTTACAAGTTAAACAGTAAAAATATCACAGTTCTATAGCAAAATACCGACTTGTTCATCTTCAGTAAAATTACAAAACTAGGCAAAGATATGTCCAGCTGTACGGCTGTTGAAGCTCGTGAACTGAGTAAATGGAAGGATTCAATTGGACTTAAATCGATCTAACCCTCCACAGTATTTCTTGGTAGTCCATGGCTCTCAAATATATTGAATAAACGTCAAAATCAAAAGATAAAAACAACATTTGCCACTCGTTTTTGCACGATGAAAGCACATCTTGCGCCCGCAAACTATCATTCACTAGTCAGCGACGTTTTTATGTAGGGCAAATTTCACCCAATTTTGACCCAATTTTTCACCTTTATATGCGTTTTACTCTTTAGTTTTATCGGTAACTTATCTTCAAATTTTGACCATAAATTTTAATTTTGGTAAATTTTATATATTTCAATTTTAAAAAAAATCGCTAGTGTAGAAATCTTTATATAAAATTTTCGAGTTTAAAAAAATTGCACACTAGCGATTTTGATTAAACTTTCATAATAGTTTCAGAACATTATGCTTAAAACTTATATGAAATAAAAAAGATGGGTCACCGACTTTGTTTTTTAGATACGGACAATTTTATGCACATAGTAACCACATTTCAGGCTTACGTCTTGTTACCATGGCAACGATGACACTACCTGAACCGGGTTTTAAATATTCCATAGATGGTGAATATTACCCTCGAGTATAAAAAACTTCGTCATCTGCGATAATACTCGTTTAAAAACGATTTATTATAAAGCTAAAATAACTGTAGGGAGCCACCTTTTAAAACATTCTATTTCGTATACGGGAGGATCAAAACGATGCAATTATGTTTAGAAGAAAAATTTTGTATTTTGAAAGAAAAAAACAAGGATTGTTTACTCAACAAAAGAGCTGAAATAATTTCACGATGTCGTCATCGTAACAAATTTCGCGTAAACAACGCAAACAAAGCCATGCATGCACACATTGTCTCCCACACACACACCCACGCTCCGGCAGGAAGCATATAAGCGGTCATTTCTTTCGATACTTGTAAACTGCCTGATGATTCTTTTACAGATGAAACAGCCTGTTGCAGACAAGTTTTGAGGTAAGCGAAAATCTATATATATATATATATATATATTATGACATAGATTTATGACATGCGCATCAAGACACTTCATGCATGTCTTGATGCGCATGTGTCTGAGTATTGTACCACATGCGCTTGGTGAGGGCAAGAGTATGGTGTATAAATACGAAGTCACTCGCATCTAGACTGCGTTACAAGCTGCACTGACGAGCCGTTGAACGGCGAAACATGCATGTCTGCAGATTTGACTATATATATATATATATATATAAAGTTTCTTTACTTAAAATTGAGTCACAACTCCGAGTTTTACGCTTAATGCGATCATCAGGCGACGATGTTTAAGTGTCGGTTCAACCGACACTTAAACATCGTCGCCTGATGATCGCATTAAGCGTGAAACTGGGAGTTGTGACTCAATTTTAAGTAAAGAAACTTTACATTCGCTCTGCTATATTGGTATTGAGCACTCTTGTTGCACTATAAAACTCAAACATTACTATTATTATATATATATATATATATATATATAGTGGAACAAAAGTTTAGCCAAAAGCCAAAAACTTAGTTCAAGGAGAAATGAATCCATGAAATAGAAAATTTTTTTTATTTCGATAGTATTTCAGCTGTGGAGATGCTTAATGTGGCCTAAATCGTTCTAAAAACCAATTTCTGTCGAAACAGAAACGAAAATTTGATGCTATAGTTCGGAGAAATCGCCAGTGCTTTAGCCATGATCATCTTCAAATTTCTGCCGAAGAAACACCGAATATAATTATAGGCATGATAAGGAATTGATCCGGTACCGTGTAAACGGAAAGCCAATGTGCATGGACAAATATTTGTCCGGTACACTGTAAACACAACAATCAGTACAAATATTTATCCGGCCCAAAATTTGTCTGGTTCCGTGTAAACGGGGCCTAAAAGGGTATTTCACGTATTCATACATTTTTTGTATATATCTTAATTATAGGTCATTAATTAACATAAACAATGAATGTCGTGATCGTAGGGAAACTTCAGTTGTTTCTATAATTATGAACACCGTTAAATTTTGACCAATCATGCAGTTTAAATTGTCTTGTATTTTTACTTTCAATATTAAATATATAGCACTAGTAATGTGGGTACAAGTGATTGGGATGTCTATAGAAATATAGTTATTAAACATTTTTATACCATTAAGTAAACTGGAACGCAAGCTCCTATGATCAAGTCCTATATTTGGTTGAAGCCAATGCCCGGGAAAATGAACTTTCAAAAGAACTGAGGGCAATTTCTAGGAGTGAGGAAAATTCTGTCAGCGGTTTGTCTTTGAGCGACAATTAGCGAGAAGAAAAATACTTTTCTCATCACAAAACTTCAATGTTTGGTATTTAAACGTGTTTTTGCGATTAATTCTGACTGTTTTACATTTATCTGCAGCAAAAATGCGTAGTGTCACTTTCGTATTTTGAAAAAAATATGACAAAAGTTAATTGGAATGTGCAGAAGCAGATTTTGCTCTTCAACCCAGAAAAACTATAGTAGAATACAGTCCCCAAACTGATATAGTGTACTGAGCTCCAGGTATTGCTATTTATCTTGAGTGCCTGGTGCCAGTGTAAGTATACTGTCTACAAACAATAAGCTATACGGGTCTTTGTAGGATAAAACTACCGGAAGACGTCAACATGCAAGAAGTGCCAAGAACGTCGACGTTTCGGGGGGAATGCCCTCGTCTGGAAGTTAGACGAAGGACCTAAAGACCCGCAGCTTATCATTGCTATTTATTTTTAGCTTTAAGTCCTTGCTTTAACCATTCTAAAACATAAATAGATTGACCTTTTTCAAGTGGTGTTATTTTCGGCTTCACGCCTTCTTGCATCTTAGCCATTGTGAGCACTTTGAATATGGCGGATAAGGCAGCTTCAAATTCAAACAGCATCTTATATTTTTCTACATAATTATATTGTAATGTCTATACGAACTCTAGATCCAAAAGGCCCAAAAACACAGAAAAACCAAGTTTCGTTCCAAGCTGTAACATTGAGTGAAAATTTCAATTGTCCTAGTATGCTGTAAGATAAAAAAGGAAGGCAAAAAATAAAAATTAAAGTGTCAAAATTTATATAGATTTAAAAACTCTATTTTTCAAAAAATTTGTAAAATGGGATTGCTGCAGGCACTACCTATACAAAGCACGGCTTCAATCCCCCCCCTGACTTATCATTCCAGTTTACTTACAGTTCAATGGTCTATACAGTCACCTCTTGCCACATCATTGTTACGCATAGAATGGCATAGCCATGGTATCTTTGCGCACTTGTTTGCTGCTATCTGTGCTATTTAGTCTATCTAGGGTGCAGTGTTAACCAATTTTCGCAATGATAAATGAGAATAGTGAAGTTATTAACGCAATTTTTTTGTCTCCGTGGTTAGTTTCTGAGATATTTCGACTTGTGTGATATTCAAGTTTTCACCATTATTGAAAGATTTGAATGAAATCATTGGCATTTCGCATAGATTGTTCAGATTTATGAACTGTGGCTGTGGCAATATGCAGTTTCAAGTGATTTTGTTCAATATTCATGAAAATACACGAATTTTCAATCTATGAATTCCCTGCTTGCATGTGCCCACGTTCCTCCGTTGGGTAACATCCGTATTCATGGAATGATGTATTCATTCATATGATTAGAATTCCTGTTATTTTTGTGATATTGATTAACATATTTGCCCGGTAGATATAATGCCAATGTTGTTTCACATACAGAAACATTGGCATCATTATAACTAAAATACCCCTCACTAAAAAACATTTACATTATAATTAAAATATCCCTAACTAGAAAGATGCCATTGGATGTGGGCAGGTATGCATGAAGAAAGATTGAGCCAAGTGGAGGGTCACCTTTCCAACCAGTCTATTTTTTCCTGGAGGGGTACACACAGACTGTCACTTAACATGCTGTATGCAGGCAATGGTGTATTCATGGCATAGTATATTCATGCGTATGATTATAATTCCTCTTATTTTTGTGATATCGATTAACATATTTGCCAGGTTGATATAATGTCATTGTTGTTTCACATGCATACAAAACCATTTACATTATAATTAAAATACCCCTCACTAGAAAGATGCAATTGGATGTGGGCAGGTATACATGAAGAAAGATTGCGCCAAGTGGAGGGTCACCCTTCCAGCAGAGCTATTCTTTCCTTGTGGGTAACCCTATCTACACAAAGTTGCTTAACATGCTGTATGTATGGTAATGGGGAATTCAAGTGTTGATGATTGCTAATTAAGCATTGATGATTGCTCAGGCACTGCATCATGCTCGCGTGCTGATCTGAATTGCTTCATTAACTTTGTTAATGATTTCCATCCAGCACTTCAATTCACATGGGAGATCAGTGAGACCAGTGTATCATTCCTAGACATTCTCATTTCTATCAATGGTAATAGGCTGAGCACATCTGTCTTTTACAAGCCTACTGACTCCCACAGCTATCTTCTCTTCTCATCCTGTCATCCTAAGCATACTAAAACTGCTATCCCTTACTCTCAATTCTTACGTCTTCGTCGCCTCTGCAGTGAAGACGACGACTTCGATGCCAAATGTTCAGAAATGAGAAGCTTTTTTGTGAATCGTGGTTATCCTTCCCACCTTTTAGATACTGCCCTTCACAAGGCCTCCCTTATACCCCGTTCAGACACCTTTAGAGAACCTTCGGTTGCAATTTCTAATCAAAAAGTACCTTTAGTTTTAACCTTTCATCCCTTCAATTTTAAAGTAAGGGACATCATTTGCCGGAATTTTAATCTACTTAAAAATTACCCTGCAACGTCTTCCATTTTCTCCGAGACCCCACTAGTCTCTTTTCGACACAGTAAAAACATCCGGGAAACCCTAGTGCACAGCTCACTGCGACAGGACTCTGTGTCACCAGCTGGCACTGTTACCTGTGGTCGTGCTAAGTGCTACACTTGTAAGCATTTAAACCTCGCCACCTGTATTTCGGCTCCAAAATCTCTGTTTGTCATCAAGCACAGTTTCACGTGCATCTCCTCCAACCTCGTTTACTGCATCTCTTGCAGCAAATGTTGCTTGCTCTACATCGGAGAGACTGGAAGACGTTTAGGCGATAGGTTTGCTGAGTACTTGCGTGATGTTATGAACAATGTGCACAACAAACCGGTTGCTAGGCACTTCAACAGTGCCAACCACTCCTTTTCTGATATGAAAATATGCGCCATTCATCCCATTATTGGTGGAAATGATACCCGTCGGAAGCAAGAAAAGCGTCTCATTTATAAACTTGGCACCATTCAGCCTGATGGCATCAATGAGCGCCTCTCCTTCATCTAGCTCATTCTTTTCTCTTAAATACTTCTTATATACTTTCCTCTATATCCCCTCTTCCCTTCCCTTGTACGACATTTATAGCGCTTTGATAAGTGTAACGCCTGTGCGCAGGCCTTCGACCCTATAATCGGGCCGAAGCCTGCACGCAGTCTATATCTTTACATATTAATTATATTTTGTTATGATTGTTATGACTACTTTATTTTCATTGGTTAATATTTTGTTCACGTGACAGCTATTATAGCGTTGCTATAAAAGCTGATGTAATGTGTTTATCTGTCTACTAATTTCTCCTGACGAAGGGCTTTAGCTCGAAACGTCGAGATTTTAGGCACACGCGAAGCAACCCTCAATTTGTTATATATGTCCGTGGCCGACGCTGAATTAAAGTCTATGATTACTGGTTGGGTTAGGAATAGGGTTAGGGTAAGGTTGGGATAGTTCTTGTTCACAACTTTTCATTTTTGCCATAGACAAAGCACCGCTGACAAAGCACTTAACTTTAAGGTTTTACACCCACCAACATTTTTACATGCATAATAGCCACATAGCAAGGCAGCCACATGCAAGGTAGCCAACTGGCCAGGTAGCCACCTTGCCAGGTAGCCACCTTGCCAGGTAGCCACCTTGCCAGGAATCCCATAGTCAAGTGGCTAAAAACACAGACAGGTTGGTCGGCAGGGTATTCTATATTTTTCCTAAAATCAGGGCCCTTCTGTGTGGTTTACCCTATCTGCTTGCTTGGGCAACCCTGCTGCTACGGGTAGCATATCTCCATGTAAACAGATCACAAAATCTCACAAATGCCGAAGGCCATTTCGGTATATTTATCGAAACAATACGGGCCTCAGCAGTAACCACATTTTCTACCCTTCCTTCTAGGCAATAAGAGATTTGTTTATATCACGTTACAGTACATTGGCCATTTATAATGATACAGCAGTATTAGGTTAGGCCTAACGCAGCTTTTAAAAACAGCATTTAGTTAAATACTGCTCATAATTTATAAGAATGTAATATATTAGCGAGTAAATTACCTATACTTATTATTTACTTGGCTTGCGTTATTGTGAAATCAATAGTTTTGCCAGTATTCTTGACATTCTCGATATCTGGCTATTTCTCTATACTATTCTGAATATTTTCTACAATGCTGACTTTTCCAAGGCTGTAAAACGTTTCCAGAATAGCCTTCTCGATGTCATATATTCTTGTTCGCTTTTGTAATCCATTAAAACGCACAATTTATATGTTTACAACCCCTAATCTACATTTGTAGACTACATTTGTTTTAATATATCAATATGGCAAAGAAATTTCATTACAATGGATTAAGAGGATAATTTTTTCTACGTCGCGTATTTTCGATGAAAAGCGGGAAAATCAAAATATCCTTTCAAGAAACGCTACGACGATAAGAAAAAGTTTTATTTCTGAAAAGGTGAGCGCCATTTAATAAATATAATAAATTGGATTCAATTATATCGAAAATTAATAACAATAAGTAGTTGTTAGTTTATGTGCTGTGTATTTTCTATTTTCAACTGCCGCAAGGCGTTATCCAAAGTCCAAACAGTAAAAAACATAATTATTAGGAAAACTAAACTATTTCTATTTAAAAGAAATATGTGAGCGTTTTAAAAAACCAAATGTTTAGATACTAATTGCAAGCATTTTATTGTTTCGTGCCATAATTACGTGCCATAATTAAAAAAGAAAACATCCGTCATATCCTGATCAAAGCAAGTCCTTACAATGTATATTCCGTGAAAACCGGCCGAAATTATTATTATTATTATTATTAAAAAAATTACATGCTCCCAAAAGGGCTTTTCGGCATACAATTACAATAAAAAGACTAAAATATACTATTATATACATGATTGTTCAATTATTTAAAATGTGTTTCTTTACTTCAGATTTAAAATGTTTGATATTACTCAATGATTTGATTGAATCAGGCAGGCTGTTCCAATGTTTGGCCGCGCGATAATGAAACGTTTTTTGGCCGTATAGTTTGTATTTGATTTTGGAATTGCTAGATCTTTGCTGGACCTAGTAGAATAATTGTGGATAGTATCTCGCAGATAGAATTTCTCACTCAGGTAAGGCGGTGAAAGACCATTCATGCACGTGAATGTTTGTACAATATCTTTGTATGCAAGTGTTTGGTCGACCGTCATCCATTTCAATTCTCTTAAGATAGGTGTGATGTGGTCAAACTTTCGTGTATTCGAAATGACACGAGCTGCGAAATTTTGGACCAGCTGGAGTTTCTTTACGTTTTTTGCTGTTGTGTTTGCCCATACGGACGAACAATAAAACAACTTTGTCAAGACCAATGCTTGAACCACTGAACACAACGTTTCCTGGTCCAGAAGATGACGGATCCTACGGATTTGACATAACTTGGCCATGCATTTAGAAACCAACAGACTGGTGTGTTCATCGAAATTCATATATGCGAGACGAGATTGAAATCACATTTCTCTCACTGATTATGCAACTTGGTCCCGCTGCTTTAAACACATTGCGTCACTTTTACGATTGAACTTGACCGATTTATATTTATAATTTTCGTACGAGAAAAATAAATAGTCGGAATGGCCGAATGGCCGACAAACCTTGCTTTATATTTTGTACTTAGCGGTCGAGGTCTCTGTGTAACCCAAAAACTCAGGGGGGGGGGGAATATATGCAGGAGTTTATTAAGTGTTATCCAATTTGTATTCCAGTGTTTATAGATATTTAATTGCGCGGGCGTTAGAAACTGAAAATTTTGGCATAAGCACAACTTGCTGCTTAAAGTTCGGGAGCTAGCGTCACGAGAAGGAAGTAAACACAGAGAACTATATTTTGGAAAACAGATTTATTTCGATTTAGAACTTACAAGTAAATATAATCTACTTCTAAGAGTATACAGTTTAGATAATTCATTACGTACACAAGACAAACACAAAAAACAAACAACTATTAAGAGTCATTGTCACGAATTTCGTGTGCATCAGGATAACGCTGGTCTCTGAAAATTATTTTCAAAGGAAATTTTCTCTTATCAATAGCAGCCTCTAATGCTTCTTCTGGATCAAAGTTATCATCGCTCACAAATGCACCCCTCGTTTCCATAATCTTGTTGTGTATTGGGTCTCTCTTAAGGTCTCTTATCCATAGTAGACGTTCCAGATAAATATGCAAGGGTTCACGAAGCTTTGGTAGAATCAGTAAGTACGCCTTACTTTTAGCTTCTTCTTCGGCAAGACCATCTGCAGTATAGTTCTGCGTTAGCGCTTCGAATTCTGCTAAATTTCGTTTTGTTAAACATCTACTTCGTTAAACATCTACTTCGCTGTCAGAATTATCTAAACTATCAAAATCACCCTCTGACCTAGCACCAGTTTCCACTTCATTATCAGTATTATCTGAATTATAAAAATCGCTTTGTGACGTATCGTCATCAGACTCTATGTACTTTTTTTTTTTGCCCATCTCTACACTGTGATCTGAGTCAGATTCTGCTGATGAGTTGTGATCTTGCAAAGTATAGTATCGCGTCTTCTTGTGTTAAAAAACCCGATTAAGCGATAGCTACAACTCCTACTTTCATTGCAGCTAACAAGTTAACTGATGTTCTATGTACAGACAAACTTTCTATCAGCTGAAGATCGTAAATTACGCCCAGGAACATAGACCTTCAGCATGTCGGTAATATATGACGGTGCTGTTCCAGATAGGGCCTTATGGACTAGTAATAGAATTTTATATTCAATTCTTTCCTTTATCGGCAGCCAGTGCAATCCAAACAAGACAGGTGATATATGATCTCTTTTTCTTGACAAGATGATAATTCGTGCTGCTGCGTTTTGTACTTTCTGCATTCGTTGCAAAAGAGTATTTGGTAGACCATACAAAAGCGCATTTCCATAATCCAATCGTGATGTAACCATAGCATGTACTAAAGTTTTTGCAGATTCAGGACTAAGATATTTCCTTATTTTACTTATTTTCCTCAGATAGTAAAATCCGGATTTGCACACAGCTATTATTTGTGTTTCCATTGTTAAATGTGAGTCCATAATAGTGGCAACATTCCTTGCTTTTTGGGATAGATCAATGACGTCATCACAAACAGTTATAGATGCTGAAAATGGGCATGGACGATAACGAGACGATAGCAACATTATCTCTGTCTTATCACTGTTTAGCTTTAATTTATTCTCAGATAGCCATTCATTTATTTTCCTAATACAATCCTCGACTTTTAACTTTGCCTCAGCTAGTTTATCTGGGTCATCTGATTTAAAGGTGATATATAGTTGTGTGTCATCAGCATATAGGTGGTAATCCATGCCCAATGATCGCATAATTTCTCCTATTGGTGCAATGTAAAGTGAGAAGAGCATTGGACCCAAAATGCTACCCTGAGCGACGCCAGATAATACAGTCCGCGCAGTAGACTTGCCATCCAAAATATATACCGTAGCTGTTCTTTCTATAAGATATGATTTAAACCATTCGTGAGCCTTTCCCATGATTCCATATCTCAAAGAGAGTCTACGCAATAATATTTCATGATCCACCGTATCAAATGCGGCAGAAAGATCGAGAAGAACTAGGATAACTGAGTTTTGATTGTCAATGGCTTGTAAAATGTCATTTTGAACCTTTACCAAGGCTGTCTCAGTGCTATGGTGTTTTTTGAATCCAGATTGTAGGGAATCGCCCAGAATGTTTCTCGAGGTGTGTTGATCTAGCTGAGTAGCTACCACTTTCTCTAGACATTTGGACAAAAACTTAAGGTTTGAAATGGGACGGAAACTGGAATAATCATCAGTACTCATGTTATCTTTCTTCAATCTTGGTTCGAGAGCCGCACATTTTAAATTCCTAGGCACAGTAGCTGTTTCCAGAGAAATATTAATCATATTCGTAATCGCCGATAACAAGTCAATCGAGCATTCCATATAGAATATATGGCGGATATTTTCTCTCAACTGTTCCATTAAACATTCTTTCTATTTTCTTAAAAAGTTCTCTTTGATCTGACCCACAATCATTTATCATCTCTTTATAATAATTAGACATTGAGGCGAAGTTGAATAATAAAAAAAAAATAATAAAAAAAAAATAAAAAAATTCACGATAAGACTGTTAATCTCAGCGCATTTTTGCGTGTATAGCTCTCTATCAACCATAAGTTGTGTGGTTCTCCAGCGGCGTTCCATTTTGTTCTTGAATTTCAGGAGTATATATACCATGGAGTGATTGGGCGTAATGTTTTTGTTTTACTTTTAACAGGTGCATGCATATCCAATAACGTTGCCAGTACACTTTCATAAGAGTCAACAAGGGCAGAAATATCATGATCAGTTTCAGTATTGCGAGTTTCGGCTAGGACAGATTTCCTTATATCAGCACGAAACAAGTCGAAATTTATCGACTTGATGTTCCTAAAGCTAATGGACTTCCTTACAGGAGGTGGTTTAGCAAACATTAGCTTACAATTTACTGCCGAGTGATCAGAAATAGCAGGGTCCGTTACATTTACCCCAGATACAAATTTGTCATCTTATCTCGTCAATATGAGGTCCAACGTATGTCCTTTTTTATGGGTAGCAGTTATCACGTGGTTTTTATAGTCAAACGATGCAATTAGGTTTCTAAATTTATTTGCCGACACATTGTTTACATCATTGACATGAAAATTAAAATCTCCCGTTAAAAGGACGTCTCCACTACCACAACCCGGGACCAATATTTCTAATAATTTAGAAAATTCTTCGAAAAAGGTAGCTTCGTGTAAAAGGTAGCTTCATGTAGATTGTAATAGATTAAAAATTTTACTCGAAGTGTCACTATAATTGTTTTTGTAAAAAGATCTGCATAACAATTCCCTTCTCTCCTCGAGAGTGGGCAAATTTAGGTCTTTAAGGCTTTCGGAGTAGGACAAGTGGGGAACAATATCGTGCGCATCGTTAGGCGAAAATTATTTGTATTTCAAGTGAGTGCAAATTAGCAAATCTCGACAACAGACGGGCGTATTCTTCCTGTTTATGTCCCCCCCAGTCATTAATTCAAGAGACAAAAGGTTTTAGTTTGACGTAAGTACCTTCGAATCTGGAAAGCTCAGTGAAGCAGCAGTTCTCAGCTCGTGGAGTCAACACACCGCAGGATTGGCGATGAGACTCGGCTATATGACAGACTAAAGAGCAAAGGTAGGAAATACAGAGTTCTTATAACTAGTAAGTTTTATAACAAATGGAAATACGAAGAAAATATCGTGTTTTGAATGTCAGGGATCGAATGCTAAAGGTGTTTTAATGAACCATTAAACCGGACAAGAAGCATCAGTAGGGGCATTGGTGGCACAGTGTGACAGTGGTTAGTGCATGTGTCTTCCACCTCTGTGACCAGAGTTGTGAGAATATGCAGTTGTATGCATGATAATAGTTTCGTCTCAGTCACATGTGAGAAGAGTGCTTCCAGTGTGACTCTTACCGAAGCTTTTCTCCAGGTATTGCGGTCATCCCCTGTAATAACATTGGTTCAATAAAGAATAGCCTAATTTTCTGCATGCACGACTTTTATATAGGAAGAACAGTAGAGCTAGTCTTAACAGAGCAATCCAGTATCACGTGCATGGGTGGGAATAGTTGTTTGGTATTGGTTGTGTCTGTCTTTGAATTGCCTGAAAAAGATTAAAGAAGCTTGACGTTTTCAGCCAAACCCTCCGCTGGACGCTATACTGAAGCCCCGGTCAAACGAGGATGAGAGTTGATGAGAGTTGCAACTCTCGCTCGCGTTATCGCCAACTCTGATCGACTCTCATGCACTCTCGTCCACACTCATTAACTTTGGGCTGGTTCAAATTTTGATGAGAGTGGATGAAAATTTTCCCTCGTTTGACTGGTACGCGTGGTGATACCCAGTCAACTCTCATGCAACTCTTGTTTTCGTTTGACCGAGGCAAGAGAGTTGATGAAACTCTCACTATGCAAGCTCTCGCTTGCCAAGTACTCTCAGCCTCGTTTACCGGGGTTTTAATCAGTCTTCATATGTAATCTTATGTAGCATTTCGTAGAAGATAATTTCAATGTATATATCAATCTACAAACACTGTCTACACACATCTATTTGTTTTTGTATTTTCTTCATGACTTAGTGCAGGGTTTTAAATGTAATGGCATTCTTAAATCGAGAGTCAAGAGTAAAAATCTTTTAATCTAAGCATTAAGGAATAGAAAGCCCTTTAATGACTACAAGTTCGATATTTCACGACTTCCGTTGAATATTCTTCCCGGAAAACGAGTTTCAAGTGTTGGAATCTATTTACTTAATACTCCAAGGAATATTGTTAAGGTAATGAGTTAAAAGATAATCTTGTGCGAATACTGTAAATATACGGTATCATATTCGATCCCCTGATGATAGCAAGGAATACAATGACAAATATTTTATGTTGTGCAATTGGCAAAACGAACATACATACTATACTCACTGTCCAAAGAGAATTTATTTAATCATCACAATATTTGTCCGTTTTTAGTCTAGGAGTCGTGTTAACAATGTAATTGGACTTGATTGCATTTCTTGCCTCAGGGTACGACACGAATTTGCTTACTGGAAAATAAAATATTTTAAGGACTTGTGCATATGGTCTTGATTAACAAGGTACCTCCAGCAAACAGTAGGTTTTCGCCGGGTACTCTGGTTTCCTCCTGAAGTAAAATTGGACCTCCGGGGAGAACAACGGTTTAGAACAGATACAGCTTACCTGTAAAAATAGAGTTAGTTTAGTTTAGTTTAGTTACAACATAAGACGTGTTGATATCCGGGATCAAACGCACAGGCCCTAAATGCCGTTTTCTAATACTAAATACAGGCCCTAAATGCCGTTTTCTAATACTAAATATACCATATATTTCGCGCAAATCGACTAATCCTTTGTCATAAGGACCTTTGGCTGACCTCCATACAGACAAAGTAAAAATGCATATTCTAGAGAAAATTGTTGGCAAACGAAAACTTTTATATTGGACTTGGAAGTCTTAATAAGAAAAACTAACGTCATAGGGCATGCATGCCTGCGCCATAGAAATTTCAAACGTACGTTCAGGGGCACCGAAGCCACGGGGGCAGCGGGACCAGCTGCCTCCGCTGCCCTTATAGTACGGGGGCACGCGGGGGAAACCGGTTGCCCTTTTTCTTAACAATAAAGTGCATTGTAATGAATAAATTATTATTATTGTGACCGTACTAGCCCTCGTAGGTTTATATAAATTGGTAATATACAGTTCGTACATAGGTTTATACGAACTGGAAATCTGGATATGATTTATATGTGTATAGTCTTAAAAATGTGTAGACTTTCATCCTTTTGTGTATTTTATATTGCGTTTTATAATATTCAGAATTATGAAAATCTCCACTAAAAATGCAGGAAATGGCATTTCAGAGTGTAGATTTAAAAATTTTCCGGGGAAGAATATCCCCGGACCCCACTACACATCTCTCGCGCCTTCGGCGCTCGTGCTCTTTTCATGGGGCTGCCCCCGCCGCTTCGGCTACCTTCCGGCGCCCCTGCGTACGTTATTATCAAATTGTTATTTTAATGAATCAGGGTATTTCAAGAACAAGAGAATTCAACAAAGCAAAAACTATAGAAAAATCAAAAAAGTCTGAGAAGCTACTTCACTGAGAAGAATTACGATTCGAAAACCTAAATCGACCCCGAACTACTCGTTCTAAAAATCCAGGTCTTAAATGAAGCTTATTTCGGTGTGCATCGCGCTCGTGGTGTTCCTACAGGTCGAAGCGTGGCGTAGGCGACGACGTAGACGTAACCCACCCCCGATACCACCACGAAACTGTGCACCAACGGCCTGGTCAGGGTGGAGCGCGTGTACGCACCAATGTGGCAATGCGGGCACCCAGACACGAACTAGGGGGAAGCGGGTGACTGAGTGTTGTGGAGGATCATGTCCATATCAATTCAAAGAGACCAGGGCATGTAACAGGAAGGGGTGTCGTAACGGCGGAAAACCGACTCATGGACGATGCAATTGTAACGCGGGGTGGACTGGGACATGCTGTGAGAGGGGTATGTTGAAATAATGGCTAAAAGATTTAAGACCTAACCAGGAACGGTTGCGAAAATGCAACACTAGGTCCTCTGGCAGGAATTGAACCGACGGCCCTGCGATTCCGGCGCAGCGCTCTAACCAACTGAGCTACAGAGGCCAGTTGCTGATTTGTAACCGTAAGTTCTGTATATATAGGTTATCGGGTGTGCGGGTTGTGATAAGGTAAACTTCAAAGATTTTTTGCACTTCACTTGGTTGAACTAGAATACTGGGTTTGGTGGATAATCCAAGTGAGTAGATATATACACAATTTAAGACCTAACCAGGAACGGTTGCGAAAATGCAACACTAGGTCCTCTGGCAGGAATTGACCCACGGCCCTGCGATTCCGGTGCAGCGCTCTAACCAACTGAGCTACAGAGGCCAGTTGCTGAGCTGTAACCGTAAGTTCTGTATATATAGGTTATCGGGTGTGCGGGTTGTGATAAGGTAAACTTCAAAGATTCAGCTCAGCAACTGGCCTCTGTAGCTCAGTTGGTTAGAGCGCTGCACCGGAATCGCAGGGCCGTCGGTTCAATTCCTGCCAGAGGACCCAGTGTTGCATTTTCGCAACCGTTCCTGGTTAGGTCTTAAATTGTGTATATATCTAGTCGCTTATCCACCAAATCCAGTATTCTAGTTCAACCAAGTGAAGTGCAAAATCTTTGAAGTTTACCTTATCACAACCCGCACACCCGATAACCTATATATACAGAACTTACGGTTACAGCTCAGCAACTGGCCTCTGTAGCTCAGTTAGTCAGAGCGCTGCGCCGGAATCGCAGGGCCGTGGATTCAATTCCTGCCAGAGGACCTAGTGTTGCATTTTCGCAACCGTTCCTGGTTAGGTCTTAAATTGTGTATATATCTAGTCGCTTATCCACCAAATCCAGTATTCTAGTTCAACCAAGTGAAGTGCAAAAAATCTTTAATGGGTAAAAAGGTTCATTTTGCCACCATCACAAGATTAGTACCATTATCACCACCACCATCAACATCACAACCACCAGTGACCACCACCACAAGATTAGCACCATTATCACCACCAACAACGACATCACAGCCGTCAGATGATCACCACAACTCGGTGATAAAATCACCATCACATCACTGTCTAATCATCATCAGACCACCATCACTGAACTAAACTAACTTTATGTATGCTAGATAACCTTCTACTGCTCATCCTTGATTCGTCCAGAGTTACTACAGGACGAAACTGCAGGCCACCCGACGAGAACCTGCGAGGTTTGATATGGACACTCTTCTCATACGAGATAGAGGCAAAATTATATTTAAACAACTGCATATTGCAGGAATCGAAACCCGGTCGCAGAGATGAAAGGTACATGGTGACAACCACCATCACACCAGAACCAATAGGTATTTGCCTGAAGAGACATTCCCAGCAGAAATGTCAAAATGTTCAACGCAGTTACACATGCCACAGCCATCATCATAACCACCATCACGAAGCTATTATCATAACCAACACCATAAAAAACATCATCACCAAATCTATCTTAAGTCTTCTATTAACAAATCAGACATGCCGAACTAGAACTTTCCAACACAAATGTCAAAATTTTCCAGACAGTTCCACCAATACCACCTTTATTATCACCATCACCACTACCATCATCAGCACCAAAAACACCATCACTACCGCAAATACCATCACTACCATTATCACCACCATCACTACAATCATCATCACTACCACCAACACTATCATCACCATCATCATTACCACCAACATCACCATCATCAGCATCACAACCACCAACACCATACCACCACCATAACCATCTAAGCATCTAGCTTTTACCTATCAACATTTCAGATGTGGACGAATGCCTGAGAAAGCCGTGTCAACACAATTGTCACAACGTTCCAGGCAGTTACACATGTAGTTGTTATTCATGTTACACAAAAGTTGGAACTAGATGTCAACTACGGCAATGTCGTATTGCTAATGTATGTTATAGTTACGGTACAGTGAACTCCCGGAATCAGTGTCAGGTAAAACACCGTATATAGATTGTTTACATAATAACAGGGGGCTGCCCGCCCAAAACAGAGCCGTTAAACTAAACTTAAGTAGCTGTATTTGCACTGGATTGCTCTATCCATTCCAAAGTGTATATCGTAGGAAATCAAACCGATACCCCCGATTAAGCACATAACATAACATAACATAAATTTCATTCTCAAGTTCAAAAGGACCTAATGGAGAGTTGAGATGTTAACCCTATATAATAACTTCCAAACGAAAATTCTAACTAGTATTCTAAATATACTAATAGTTTCTACAATTTTATAATAATAAATAAAACATTTATATACATATATATATATATATATATAGTCAAATCTGCAGACATGCATGTTTCGCTGTTTCAAACAGTTTTTAAACACATTAATGCTATCGGCTTACTCTATGCTATCGGATTCTACAATACTACAGGGTAAATTGTTCCAAAGTCGTATAATTCTAACAAAGAAAGAGTACTTATATGAGATCACCTTAGCCAATTTTAGTGCACATGCACTAATAATCACCATACCGACAATACACTAGGTTCGTCTGTATTATTTTATACTTCGATTTTTCATGCATAGGATTGTCAAAAAGAGCGAGAGACAGTTTGGACGAACAACAACGCACTGTCCTGCGGTGATGGGAATTTATGTACGAGAATTGATCGATGCGTGAACGGCGCGTGCATAGGAACTCCGTTCACGTGCAGATCATGTGAAAGTTGTGATGGAAATGGATGTAAGATTAAACCTGGTTTCTGTGTGATTGATGGAAGATGTTATACAAACGGGAATATAAGACCTGGACAACCATGCCAGGTGAGATAATTATATTTAGAGTATAGGTATGTATGTAGGTAGGTAGGTAGGTAGGTAGGTAGATAGAAATGTATCTTGTTTGGTGGGTAGGTAGGTAGGTAAGTAGGTAGATGGGTATTTAAGTAGGTAGGTAGGTAGATGGGTATTTAGGGAGGTAGGTAGGTAGGTAGATGGGTATTTAGGAACGATCTAGGCCCCGTTCATATGAGACAGAAACGAAGTCGGAATGGGACGATTTCGTTTCGGTCGTGATCTTGTCTCTAGTTGCTGTTTACATGAGACCAGGGCATTTTTTAACAGCGTAGTGTGGTGGGGCATTTGCCCCAGTGGGCCCTTTCTATTGCCCCACCACTGAACGTAAAAAATAGCTTGCTGCCCCAGCTGTCTGGGCCCTTTGACCAGAAGTTATACACTGATGAAAGATGATAAGAGAAAAGACTTATTCTTTACTTAAATCTAACAGGGAATCGTCGGACGTTTTGGCACTGCTTTTCAGATTTCTTAACTGAATGTATGAATATTTTAGCTATAAAATTAGGCACTTATTCTCTTCTTCAGTCTTGGCAGTAAATACTGATTCATTGTGTAGGTACGATCGATAGGTTTGGTGGTCAGCAGCTTTTCGTTTGCCCAAATATTTGGAAAGATTTCTTGTGACATTGCCCTTAAATCTTCCCCCAAAGTGCAGGAAATGGCATTTCAGAGACTGTATAGATTTCAACATTTTCTGGAGGAGCATTTGACATTAGTGTCACTGCGCATTTGATTCAAAACTGATTATGCTGTCCAAGTTCAATTCGACGCCAGAAAGTGCTCTCAGCCTCCTAATGAAACCTGTGTGTTATTAATTTAAGCTAGATTTTGTGATACTTTGCAAGATCCCAGTAATAATTAGACCCCTTCTAATTGTTAGCAGTTATATGGCGCGGACATAGGCCCTTTTGCAATGTTTTGCCTCACTACTGAAAAATTCTTTAAAAATGCACTGCATGCGACCGGGTTGAAAACTGCTCAGATCGATCTAAAGTAATCGACTAGATCGAACCGACCATCTCATGCCCGGGATGAATTTGTAGCGGGACGAATTCGTTTTGATCATAGTGTTGTCCTTAGTCGCTATTTAAACATATATACCAGGTTGAAAAATTGTTCCGACGAACTTGAAAAAACCCACAAGCTAGAACAAACATACTATCTCCAGTTTGAAACGAATTCGGAATGAGATGAATGTAAATACAAAATATTTTTGGATCGTTTGAATTTTGGAACAACGTTGATAATACACAACTGCAGAAAAGATTAACAATCGTCCGCTTTTACTTGGTCGCTGTCTCGTGTAACGGAAGCTTTAGGTAGCTTATTTCTCCGGCGTTTGTAATACCGATTTAAGGCCTTAAGTTTTAATTGCAATATTGTTGTTTTATGTATATATTTTCCAGTGGTGCGACCCAAGTACAACTACATCAGCATGGACAAACAGAAATGGAATATCTTGCGGTGATGGACAGAAATGTACAAAATCGGACAAATGTCAAAATGGTCAATGTGGAGGCATCAGTTTTTCATGCAATTCACTATGTCAATACTGTGATGGAAATGGTTGTAGCTTACACACAGGTTATGGATATGTGGCGGGGAATTGTACTTGTAAAATAGCAGGTGGGTAATCAGAGGTGTTTCTAACTTTGCCTCAGTCAGTTGTATGTAAGAAGAGAGCTTCCAGTTTGACTCTACCAAACGCAGGCTTTCTCCGGATACTCCGGTTTCCTCCTGTAGTAACACTGGACCAGCAAAGGATAGCCCTTACTGGACCTCAGGGCAGAACATTTTAGAAATAATAGAGCTATCCAGTATAAATAAAGTTAGTATAGTTTAGTGATGGTGGTCTGATGATGCTGAGATAATGATGTGATTGTAATGAATAGGTAATGCTGATATCGATGTCGATGCAATGTTGACGGCGATGTAAATGATGATAGTGATTACATGGCCATGTTGTAGTGGTGCTAATAGTATTGGTGGTGATGTGGTGGTGGTCGTGTTTATGGTGGTGGTGATATTAGTGATGGTGATTGTGAAGGTGGTTGAAATGGTGGTTATGGCGATAATAATGCTAATCGTGTCGTTATTTTGGCAGTGGGAATACCAATAATCTATGAATGTTTTGAAACCTACCCTTCCCACAGCAAGTTTCAGTGTAGTCCTGCCTATCGGGAGTCTTGACACTGACCATGTACCGATAATTTAACATTATAATATAATCAAATTACAGTTCAACTTATATTTCTTGACAACAGGTAAAGACTACAGCCATCAACAACTAAACCCAAGCAATGAATGTCAGTGGTGTAACTTGCACGACAAAGCTTCTAAATCAAGTTCTGTATGGACCAACAGACCTGTGGTCTCTTGTAACGATGGCGACGCCTGTACGAAACAAGATTTCTGTGTGACAGGCCGATGTGTGGGCAAGGTTTACAGTTGTCAATCACCCTATCCACAGACCAGTTGCATACAGCGTTCTGAGTGTGTGGGTGATGGGACGTGTAGGGATATCATGAGAAACAAAGGGACAATCTGCCGTCCAGCCGTGGATAAGTGTGATCAACCGGAAAGGTAAGATAACGATTATAGAATCAGTGAGTTTCTGAAGAGAAACGAAAATCTATGCATAACGAAATATAGAAATTGGTGGCACAGTGGTTAGTACATGTACCTTTCTCCTCCGTGAGCGGTTCCTGAAATATACAGTCGTCTGATTACAATATCACCTCAGTCGCGTGTGAGAAGAGTGCTTTCAGTTGGTCGTTGGACACTACCAAACACCACAGGTTTTCTCAGGGTATTCGGGGAAAAGAAGAAAGCAAAATATTAGAACGGTGTGGAGACTTGATGATATGCAAGTAGCTTTAATGATTAGCTGGTAAACCGTTCTCCCTAGAGATCCAGTGAGAGCTATATCTTTATCTATCTGTAACTACAGAAAGAAACCGAAGTACGCACAGAAAAACTGTGATGTTTGGTAGAGTCAAACTGACATTACTCTTCTCGCATGAGACTGGCATGAAATTACAATCAGAAAACTACATGTTGCAGGATTCAAACCGCGGTCATAGAAGAAAAAGGCACATGCACTACCACTGGTCATATGTAGATAAAAAGTAAGTAAAGTATAATAACCCAACAGTGTTATAATTTCTCTTTTCACAGATGTAATGGTGTACTAGGGACATGTCCACCACGAATTACCGACACGATTAAAGTTCAATCCGGTCATACTGCTTTAACTCTTTCAAACTTCGCAACCACCATCTCATACCAAGCAACCACGGACAAACTATACTTCAAATTAACCGGTTTCTCAGTTACCTGTGGTGTTCTAGGTATAAAATGGTCTTTATTGAAAACCAAAGACAGTTGTGCTCTCGGTAAAACCCCTAACAGCCTTCCTAACAAAAACAACCATGTTCTTAATGGGTTAACCTTACAAAACGGCGAGGCATTTAAAGTAGTTGTACATATAAACAACATCCGTGGACAGTCAGGGCCACCTGTATGCAGCAACGCAGTTACCATAGATACCAGCAGACCGACAGGAGGATGGATCCGCGACGGCCTGGGCTCTAAAGACGTTCAATTCCAATCAAGTAAAACAATCAGTGCAACTTGGGGAGGACTTAAAACAACTTATGGTATTGGGAAGTATGACCTGGCCGTGTACCACAAAGACAATCTCCTACAGCCTTTTACTGATGTCAATCTTAAAACATCCTTCACTAAAACCTTTCCAGCAATAACAGATGGCAGTAAAATTATCACAAAAGTCAGAGCATTTACAAAAGCCGGGCTCTATTCGGAAGTTTCGAGTAATGGGGTCATGGTCGACACATCAAAGCCCAAACCGGGAACCGTCTCAGACGGGCCATCCACTGATCTCAAGTATGCTAACTGGACTACAACTTACGATGCAAGCTGGACCGAATTCACCGATGCTCATACACCTATTGTTGAATACAAACTGGGCGTGAAAAGAAAAGATGGCGGGTTGGTTTCGTCCGGGTTAACTTCGGTTGGTTTAAAACGTGTTGGTCAGGTATCGGGATTAGGTCTAACCTCGGGGGTCGAATACTGCGCTATTGTCGAAGGAGTCAATGCTGTAGGACTTAGTATCCATGCTACCTCAGACTGCCTTCTCATAGACCACGATGCACCGCGACCTGGCACGGTCAACGATGGTACCGCGAAAGATATCGACTACCAATCGGGCGACAACGTATTTCACGCAAACTGGAATGGATTCGATGACGGGCAAAAGGGAAGCGGACTTGCGGAATACAAATACAAATTAATGGATAAAAATAACAAGGATATTACTCAGTGGGCTTCTTCAGGCCTTCAAACGAATATCGTTATTGCTGGTTTAAGCCTTGTAAATGGTAATGTATATTACCTTACAGTTCGAGCTATTGATAAAGTAGGACATTACAAGGACGTGAAATCAGACGGTGTTTTCGTCGATACAAGTCATCCCGTTTATACAGGCAGTATCAGCGTTCAGGGTGAGATAATTCAAAAGAATGGAGAGACAGTGGTCTATATCAGAGAAAAGAACTCTTTGACAGTCACGTGGCCTCAGTTTGTAGATGAACATAGCGGAATGTTGAAGTATCAGTGGGCTATTATTGTAAAGAATGTGCAGCCAACATCGTGGAAAGATGTTCCTGGAGTTAACTTGGCTACAAAAGCCGTACTAAGGTAACAAACTTCTTATGGTCAATAATTTTATTGCACTTTAAATAATTATGCTGCCATAGTTTGTGTTTGAACCACCTGAAACACGTTACATGTTTTCCGGTAGTTCAGAGACAAATCACGGCAACTTCTTGCAGGACACTACCTACCTACATTGGAACCCTGTACGTTTGTCATATTCATCAATATACATCCTTGACTCTTGGGAAACATTATACTGGTTAGGTCATGTACGTTTATATGCGTACGCAGACTACGAGAATCGAACATCCAAAAGGCACATGTACAGTTACTCCATCCACTGTGTCATGAAGTTGATTATTAGTTATTCCAGATGTACTTAATTCAATTAACACTCAACGTTGAGTTAGCGTTGATCCTTTCCCAAATAACTAACTCAGCAGATAGACGATCGAGTACCAACAAATATAAAGCCGAGGAAGGTTAAAATTTAAAAAACTGAACAAAACATTGCAAAGCAGAAAGTACTAGACTAGTCAGGCTCGTATTAGTAGCAACAGTTAACACTCTAGTAGTACTGCAATGGCCATTTAGTAAACCTACCCAGGCAAAAGCCTGCATCTCAGGAAATTTCAAATTATTTTGTTAAAAGTTGAGAAAATCCAAAATCCTACACGGAGGTTCGAAGGTTGAAAATGTTTTGTAACTCTGTCATGGTCCGTTTCTATTTACATAGTATATGTTCAATCTATTTTACTCCTTTTTGCTATAGCTCGCTCTCACTAACAAACAGCAAAGAATGTCGACTCACAATACGTGGTATAAACAACGCTGGCCTATATACCGAGATAAAATCACATCCACTCATTCCCTTAAGTAAACCCTCGCCCCCGGACGGCGAGAATCCAACGACAGACATCGACTACCAAACGAATACTTCCGAAGTTCACGCGACTTGGAAAGGCTTTGAAACACCTTAAAACTGCTTGATAGTAAATATTGCTAGAAAAACTTTTAAAAAGTATTGTATACGAATTGAAAGAGGCAGTGATCTTGTTGGTGATATTTTTCACCAATATTTTTCATTTGTAGATATTTAAGACCTATAGAATAGTCTTTCTGTGACATTAATGAAAACTGTTAAATATCAATAAATTTTGGTGTATAACAAATTTCATAGCCTTTATATAGCCTTACCTATAGGTAATTGTACAAAACATGATAAACATCACATTTCGACTGCGCATCCAAATGACACGTTCTGCGTTGGGATAAAATTGCAGTTGAATCTTAACACGAGGCTAAGACTGGAAGAATTATAATATGCATATCAAAGTATTCAACTGTTCGATCATTCATTCGTGTTTCACATATAGCCACATTAGAACTGTCTTCTGTGTAAGCAAAATAAGAAAGGTGCACATAAGGGAAGAAATTTTTTGAGTGAGCATCACAGAAGTGATCCTTTGCGGACTTGTGTTTACATTTAATGTTTACATCCGGTTGTATTTCATTAATATGCGTGGGCATAGAGTGAAAATATAGCGAGAAGCAGCATACGTGTTTTGTAAAAGTATTTTTGATGCTGTTTAACCTGTTTTCCTTCAAAATGTCGGGCTCGGAGAATGATTCCGACTTGACTCAAGAGATTTACAATACTGAAGGTGATATTAATCTGTATGGTTCACCAGTATATGTAGTGACTCTGTTCTTCGACATTATATACGTTTTCTCCAAGTGAGGAACACAAAAATTTCACAAGATATAATTACTCCATAGAAGTGAATGTAAAGCGCCTAAATCAAGAAAACCTTCATTTGCAAGTTGAGTTTTCTGTTCTAACCATATTCCTTCTTACATGAAGTTATTCAACTAAATATGAAGTAGCTCTCGCCCTCATGGGTCTAACCGCAGGCTATCTATATGTACCAACTGCACCAGAATAGCAAGGCCGCAGGTTCGAACCCCTTTATACTTATCACCAAGGTGGGTTATTTTTGTAAAAAAATAAGATTCTCACCACAAATGACACACCGTAAATTTTACGCTTGCGTCGGGATGGGAAGGGCAGAAACTAGAGTAGGTTAAACCACTGAAATCAGAACCATGGAGATTAAGCCCAAACATTTCTATTGGTCGATTCATAAAAATACAATATATTCACTAACCGTGACCGTGCACAAATGCAAACAAAAATATAGAACAAAAGCGAAAGCCGAGTTTCCTAACCATTTCATCTCTATTGTCGACTATGCCTTACATTTATAAATTAAATACCGGCCTGGAAATACAATATTACTGGCCTCCATTAGAATTCGGTAGGATATTATGCTGTTTCCAATCATAAATTGCAACACTTGAATAAAGAATACTGTCAGTGTTCTTAAGTGTTTGAAGCCAAAATAAATATCGCACATCGTTCATCGTCCTAACATGTGAGCAAATACAATCAATCAAGTTTAGAAACCAAAGCATTGTTGCCCATAATAAAAAAATGTTCAAAATTCCGCCAAAATTTGTCGCCCTCGGTCCTTCATGTACAGTGTACTACATGTATTCACAGTTCACCTCGACAGTCGATGGCCAACCGGACAATGAGCGCCATACTTCGACAAATTGATCATATATGATGATCTATGGTGAAGAATCGAAAGTACATTCAACCGACTTATTAAACTTTTCGAAACATTCGTTCAAACTTCGAGAAATAGATAAATAATATAGCAAAACATTAAAAGAACAATACCAAGAAAATTGCAAGTGCCCACGCCGATTCTAGTCAGCAACATATGTTTTGCCGCTATTGCGCATGCAATAAATGTCCAAGAATCTTGGACATTTTGCCAAGTTTTCAGGGTCTTCTCCGTTCGTCGCGTCGTCACCATGAAGACCCTGGGGACGAGGTTGGGATTAAATAGTCAAAGTCAGGTAACACAACGCGTAATGGGACATAAAGTAAACTCTGCGAACATGCATTTACAGTAAATCCAATTGAATTTAGAAAATAATTTATATCTAGCACACAGTCGCTTTTAAGTTGAAATTTAATGAAGTTGAAATATGGCAATTTTCTAGTTGCATAGCTATCTATTAGGCGGTACGAACAACATGCATGAATACACTAACAAAAACTGAACTATAATTTATTCACACTAAACTGTTCTTCATAGAGGTC
This sequence comes from Trachythela sp. YZ-2020, assembly GCA_016169945.1. Taxonomy (NCBI): domain Eukaryota; kingdom Metazoa; phylum Cnidaria; class Anthozoa; order Malacalcyonacea; family Clavulariidae; genus Trachythela; species Trachythela sp. YZ-2020. The sequence goes on along the minus strand of JADLSH010000287.1, from coordinate 174,357 downwards.
AAGTAAAGGGCAATTTAATCCCGACGAAAATCTGCGGTGTCGGTTGAGTAAGACTGGAAGCACTCTTCTTACATGCAGAAGTGGCCAAATTATAATCGGATAACTGCATATTACAAGAATCACGCCCGAGTCACAGAGGCCAAGGGCACACACACACAAACCACTGTGCCACTAACATATATTATTATAACTTTAGCGGGCATTGTGGCGTATTTTGCGGGATAAAATGAATAAAACAGCGCGCTAAAGTACATTTTAGCACGCTGAATTTTAATGAGCGACAGAAAATCATTTTTTAATTCTGTCAGCCAGTCGTTTCGCCAGCTGCAGGCAAGTGTCTTTTAATTTTAACATTAATTTAAACGACAAAAAGCAAGGCTGTAAAACTAATCTAAGAAAAATTTATCGATCTTCGAAGCTAAATGAGCAAGAATCTATTCCAAAAACACGAGAAAACAATGTCTGTAGCAGTGGAAGCTTTTAAATATAGTTATACACATGCAATGGCGAAGCCGAAGTGAATGTAAGTTTATTTTCAGGATCGTGGAATGAAACTAGCTTTGTTCAAGCAATTGTGCCAAAGTATATAAGTTCACAACAAATTTTTTTGTCTTTTGGAAACGGTTAAAAATTCTTAATATTTAAATATTTCTTAAACTTAGGTACACAATGCTGGCGTGATGGCGGCACCGTTCAGGCGGTCATTTTATATAGAGACTAGAGTTTATCGTATATTTTTATTTTATTATCCTGTAAGTGCCCTGTAAAATTATAATAATAGTAATACAGTTGATGTTCTTGGGCATAAATATGCTTTTTGTCATCCTCAGAACTAATTCTAACGCTCGCTACGCCCGGGCTAAAATATTATTATATCAAGATTATGTCATTTAGTTAAAAAGCAATCTACAAAAATCTACAAAACATACCCTGGCGTTGATATTAAAATTCAACTCTTCAGTTGACCTTTCTTTAAGGTGGCTCCAGGGATGCCGGAAGTTGCTGAGGGCAAGGGGTGCGATTTGTTATCAAAAGGGCATATTTTTAACAAAAGGGCACGAACAAAAATCAAAGGGCACTTACCTACTTATAACGTAAATTAAAATCAAACACAAAAAATCTTACGAGTTACGATAAATTTAATTAAGGGTTTACGTAAGTAATCTGTTCGTGTTAAATCTGTTCGTGTTAAATCTGTTCGTGTTAAACCTTCTGCGCACCCGTTGCACCCATATTCTGCACCCGCATTGCACCCAGAAAGTTGCGGTTACAAAAGGCAAGTGGTGCAGTTGCACCCGCTGCACCCGTGGTTCCGGCATCCCTGGGTGGCTCCTTATGGTTCCCTAAAACTTTGAGTACTTTTCAGTAACCTTCGCTTTCAACAAAATTTGTATTGGATGGGGCAACATGAGCATTTCCAGTAAAGTAAAGTGCTGCATGTCCATATATAGACGAACAGGAATAGTGTTAGTGTTGCTAGACGTGCTATGGCAACCATGGAATATTAATTTTTGCACTGTTATTGTCTGATTTCAGAATCAATCGACAATATCAAAATTTGAAGGGTAGTTTACAAATAAGTTTTCCAGATATTCTTGAATTTCGATTGCCGGAAAACATATCTGCAAAATTTCTTGAAATTTGGATATGTTTACTTCTCTGCTTTGAAGGGCTTTCGGAACAATGGTGCAAAGTTTTAGAAAAATTCGACGAAGGCAACACAAGAAAAACAGCCCGTTGAAGTTGCTGACGTGATAGAAAATCGACTCGACATGAGCGCATTCTGCGCATGCGTGTAAATTATAATTCGTGAACAACACGAAATTAAACGAAACGTGTGTAGATCATGCTTGGCTCTTTTTACTGTATTTTCATTACGACTTTTTGGCTTGTGTCAAATATTTTATATTATTTTGAGATGAAAATGGAAGATTAATGACCAAAACATTAAGAAATGAAAATACTATTACGCATTGAATTTATCCAACGTCTCTTAAATTGTTTTTTTGTTGTTACAATCGGTGTGAAAACGTTTCAAAACATTCAAGTATTATATTACTTTGACAGTTCTAGGCTGCATTGAAGAGAGTATAAAATATAATTTTAGAATCTTTAGTCAATGCAACAAGCCAACATTTTACCAAACATTTTACCCAACATTTTACCCATCATTAACCCGGCATTTTACCCAACATTTTACCCAACATTCTACCCAACATTCTACCCAACATTTAACCCAACATTTTACCCAAGCTTTTACCCGACATTTTACCCAACATTTTACCCAACATTTTACCCAACATTTTACCCAACATTTTACCCAACATTTTACCCAACATTTACCCAACATTTTACCCAACATTTTATCCAACATTTTACCCAACATTTTACCCAACATTTTACCCAACATTTTACCCAACATTTTACCCAACATTTTACCCAACATTTTACCCAACATTTTACCCACCAACATTTTACCCAACATTTTACCCAACATTTTACCCAACATTTTACCCAACATTTTACCCAACATTTTACCTGTGTGTATCTCTGTCTTCTTGCACAAAGTTTGAAAGCCCGTGTATGATGGCTGCTATCAAAAGCTATCCAGTATGATAAAGTTAGTTTACTTTTAGTCTTAATTAGTTTACTTTCATACTTTCCTGCAAACCTTTTCAGGGCATAATATTGTATCTCCATTCTCTAATTGATTTTATAGATAGATAGATAAAATATGTAATCTAAATATGTAGTCTAAAATATGTTATTTTAAGCCTTTAAATTATTTGTAAGCATAAGTAAATTGCTTATATATATTTGAATTTAAAATTAAAATTTCCTCAGTTCTATCTATCTTAACAGTGCGAAAATTTGAAATCATATTAACATTCTGATGAAGACTCGAAGTACAGAGTTGAAAGCATAATAAAAATTAATTAACAATCCGGAGAGCTTTCGCAAAACATTGCAAGACATTGTGCTATTTCGTGTGGTTTAAAGCACCGATAACATCATAAAGGGACACTGCTTTCCCTGCTTTGGACTTGTAAAGACGTTTTTAACTGCTTCTCGTATGGTTTTTGAAATTTAGAAACAAGAATGACGAATTTGGAGATACATTTAATTATGCCAAAAATGAGCTCTACAGTAGGCAAAAGGACTGTCAACACAAAAGGATTGTCATAGGGTGAAAAAGATGGCAGTACAAAGTTGGCGATGCATGCGCATGCAGAAATAATTGTTGGAAATATTTTTAGATTTATACTTATGCAAAATTTATGCTTTTCTGGTAACATGACTGCAGGTTGCCGTTGATTTACGGTTTTAATATTGCAAGAAATTTCAATATCCACTAGCTGTGTACTAAAGAACCATACTCGTAAGGGAGCAATTAAAGATTGAACAGTGAAAATCTGCTTGTTTTGGTTACTTTTGTATGTACATGTTACGAATATTGTATTGGTAAATCCTGAGAATGATTGCTAATGTTGCAGAATTCTGATAAAAAGCATCAGACAGCTGCTTAATAGAAACATAGCCTACATATGAGGAAACAGTGAAACACCAACATTCGTAAATGAAAATATTTGCTAAGTAACTTTTTATGCCAATTAATGCGGTTTTAGAAACAAGGATACAAACTGAACTACACTCTGCCAATGTTGCTGATTGAAATAATTGTGGAAATACATTATATAATTTATCATTCAATTTAGAGGCATTTTACTCTGGCAAGGAAATTGTGGCTTGTAAAGTTGTAATCAACCTCGTACCCAGGCTCTTGGATATAAGAGATTCAAAATTTCAATAGTTAATTCTCAACTACAATATTTATAGTGTATTTGATCAAGTGTGTCAATCCTGGTGGTATGCAGGGATTCTTCTCCCTTTTGGACATTTGAGCAAACATATATAACCGTCATGCCTATTCGCTGTCTATCCCCGATTGCAGCCGAGACGAGGGGGTGGAGAGGGAGCAACTAGCTCTGGGTAGGGGTCCACAACTTGGAAGGAAGAAAAAAAGAATTTAGCAGAATCTTTCACAACTTGCGACTCAAGTTAAGTGCATCTGTAGGGCCACTTAAGGTTTAGGAAATCTGTAGAGATCGGCTACCATGCAAATATGCCAGTGTTTCTTGTGCTCTAAAATTATTATATCGTAGGGGCCCAAGGGAAAATTTTCCACGGAGGCCCTGCCAGCCTCCCACACTCTGAAAAGAACTTTCGTTCTTGAAACTAATAGCAATGATGATTTACTAGATCATACGACAGACCATGTTTGACTATTGTTACTAATCAGGCTTATTTATTGTTATTAACCAGGCTTATATCTTATCTAACATTCCAGCAACATTGATACAACATGGTTATGAAGAAAGCTATTTAAAGTCTAGTAAAATATTATTTACCTGCGTATAATTTTTGATGTTTGAACACTCTTTCTGAAAAATTAGTCGCTGCAAAGTATTTTAACTAGACATTTAAAATATGTGTTCTTTATCATTTGTATACCCGGAACGATAGTATAATACTGATCTATATAAAGTGTTACAATCTATTCGGATTGATGATAACTCGCTCAAAACAAACTTTCGATAGAAATTTCCTTACTCCTCGAAACTCTCCTCAGTTCTTTTGAAAGTTCATTTTCCCGCGCATTGGCTTCAACCAAACATAGGAACTGATCATAGGGGTTAGCGTTCCAGTTTACTTATAATTCAATGGTATAAACTTGTTTAATGACTACATTTCTAAAGACATCCCAATCACTCACATTACTAGTGCTATATATATATTTAATATTAAAAGTAACAATACAAGACGATTTAAAATGCATCATCGACCATATATTGTTTATGTTAATGAATGACCTATAAGATATTACCAATAACGTATGAATATGTGAAATACCCTTTTAGTCATATATTTCCACATTTCAGTACAACTGATGAAATCTAAGGACTATGCAGGGCCAGGTACTTAACGCTCAATGGAGCGTCTCGTTATTATTAAATCCAATAAACGATTAAAATTTTGTATATTTGTTACAATGAATCAAATTAGTACTGTATAAAGATAAAGATAAAGACTATATAAACTAAAAACGATTTCCGCTCGTGCTTTTCAACACGGAAAAGCAAATAACAACAGTTCAATTACATTTTTATTCTCGGAAGCAGTGAGAAGGTATAGTTCGTACCCCTTAAATGGCGATGCTGTTAGGAACACGACCAGGTAGAAGCCATGTATATACGGACTCACCATGCCTTCGTTTCTTTTATGAATCTGTTCCGTAATCTTATCAAGCTCACTCTTGAACTTCGTGATGGCTGCTTGTGCTGAAGCATCACCAAACAGGTTGTCAGAATAGTCCCCAAGAAATTTCTAAATAGAAAATATTTCAAGATGAAAATTTTAGAAAAATAAGCGCCAAGAGATCCAGAAGGCTTCTGTTTCGACCCTAAAAAGTTATACGCAATATGAGACAAATTACTTCGGCACACAAGAAAAATTTAATGCTACCGTACGTTACGATACGGTTAAATGAGGTTAAAGTGTCACACAAGCTTAAATCTTATTACAGAAATTTGACAGGCACGAGTATTCACAACATCGTGCGTGGTAAAATTGATTATTTTTGCAAAACTAATCTCCAAGTTCTGCATGGTGCTGCGTGGCGGAGAACTACAATCCTCATTCCATACTTATAGACGTAATGTGTTTAAGGATATATAAATTAATAAATTAATATATAACTTAAGGATAACTTAAAGATATATAAATAGGTTCATTGCTATTTACCTCAGTTGGAAAAATCGTAGTTAAGGCATTCACAGTGGAAACCATCACACCCGCTTGATGTTTATTTGCCAAGGTGGACATGATGAGATTGAGGTCAACCTCTCCTTTCCTAGTAGGTGGTGGTTGTCTCATTAAACTTGGAGAATTAGGATGGTAGCCATAGGTGGCCATTTGAGAGAAGTTAACGGCAGCATGTTGACAAGAACAGGTGAAGATTATGATAGTCAGAAAATGGATTAGTTCATCACGTTTTTCGAACGATTTTTGGACTTTCTTATCCACATTCTCACTTCCAGAACGGTAGCCGTTTTCACGAAGATCACGAATCCAGTCTTGAATTTCGTTATCCTAAACAACAATAGCTTTGATAAGTGTTCCTTTCAGTAGAACGTTAGTAGAACATTTGTTAGTTTCGGCGCATGCATCGACGTTTTCGCGGTGTTCACAATGTATGTTAGTTATAAGATCATATATGTCCTAAAATTAGCAGGAGCAGTGCCATGATAATATGCAGTTGTTAATTGTTTACATGTAGTAATAGTAGTAACGTAGTTGATTGGTAAATTGAATGTTAGAGAGATCGAAGGTCGAGCCTAATATTTCAAATCGAGATTAATATTTTGCCATTTTCGGCGAAGATTAATCCAATGGGTGTTCTATGATATCGAGCAAAACATTTATAAGGAAGAAGCACCTTGTAAGCGAGAATAATACATTCAACAACATTGCGATGATGCTACAGGGACAATATGTGTTACACTCGGCCTCGAATTTTCTTAAATATGTAACCGAAATAAAAAGTAAAAAAATTTGTTCTAAAGAAAAAAGTGTGTCTTAAAACTAACTTTCTTTCAGTCTGTTTTAAAACGATTTGATCTAATATTGATGAAAACGAAATCATTTGCTGAACTTTCCACCTATTGTATATAGATCTTTTTATATAGAAGTTTTACCGCGCTCTATTTTTAAACAAAACTGATAGAACAAACGATTTCAGTGTTCCAAATCCTATTCTTTACTTTACTTCACTTTACTTTACTTTACTTTACTTTACTTTACTTTACTTTACTTTACTTTGGTTTGGTTTGCTTTGCTTTGCTTTAATTTACTTCGCCATCCGTTTGTTTTGTGTTTAAAATATACAACATGCACATGCGCCTATAAAATTGTGGAGTAAACAAGGAAAAATGCGGGGATAAGCTACTGTCCGATAGGCAGAGACTATAAAAAACACAATGACGGCTCGAAAATAACTGGATTTAGTTGAGCTAGAAAACAGCAAGTTATTTGCTTTTCATAGCGTTTTTTAAAGAATTATAAATACCGAAAGAGCTGGGGGAAAGACATGATCAAAATATATATTTTAGGGAAGAGTCTTTAGGGAAGAGGCAAAAACAAATAGAATTGAATGTGAAGTTAAAAATAATTTGTTTTGGCTTAAAAACCTTAATTTAGATTATTTACAATGATATAAGAATGTCAAGTTTTCACTTTTCAGGAATTGAAGTTCTAAAACCATTTCACTTTAAGTTTTAAATGACAATATCGGCATTGTCTATTCAAAAGTTTAAGCAAAGTTTGGTGGGTTCGTGTGTCTATAGTACATGTGGCTGCACAAACTATCAAAAGAAGAGGCTATGAATACAGTTATGTCTATATTTTAAGGTGGCTCTAGGGAAAAAGCCATGAATTTGCTGTTTTCCATTATTTTCATTATTTTTTATTATGGTAAACATTGATGTTAGGGAACACAAATCATCAGTTTAAGACTAGATAGGTAGGCATCTTCTTTAAAAGTATTAAAATACTTTTAACCTAATTTTCATAATTTGGACAAGTCAAAATATTAGTTTAACCACCTTAAGTGATTCTAGAAGGCGAACGGTTGGCTATTTTGTTCAGTCAAATATCTATGGAATGACAGAATAGGTTAGTTATTCAATCCTAGTATAAATATCAGAATCTTATATTAAAGCTAACATAGTAGCTAATATCACAAAATATAGTGGAGGCATCTTTTTGGAACAACCTGTATATCAAAATTGTAAACAGATATATAATCTGTGCAATTATCACATTATCTGATTTAGTCAGCCATTGAGGAGCTCGATCTGATTGACAGTAAGCTAAAGACAGTTATTATGGAGCGTAATGTCAGATAGTATAATGTATTAAATGTAACGTAATGTGATCTGATAAAAATAGACCATTTCCAGCCGGAATGGAATTGAAAACGTCTAACTGGTTTTATTTTATGTTGGCGAAATATTTACCTTCTGGACAGATTTGTCATCGTTGTAGTAAATATAAATAATATCCTGCACGAATTTGTGGATGGCGTCCCAGAGAAGCAAAGCATCGTTTTTGTAGTGGAACTTTCGTAGATCCTTAACACCCCGTTCAGTAAGATTCTTGATCAGATCATAACTATCAAATGTAACGCTTCTGTAGTACTTCTTTAACAAGGTGATTTGACCACCACCTCCAATACTGAGCACTTTGTCAGCCAAGCCGCCTTCAGGAATCAAGTCGTTTCGTCCAAGAGTGTTGATGGCCATAATTCCCTTCGTGTGAGGATACAGAAGCTTCCACACTGGGTGAACAGATGGAAGATTTCGCCAAGAAGACACAGCGGTTGGTTCCATCATTAAATGGCATCGAAGAAGATGTGTAATCATCTATAGTTATCAAAAATATTTTATCCGTTACACTTTATAACTGATTTTTACATTATGTGGCTGGATATCCTTATCCATGGCCAATTATATTTTTATATATCATAAAATGATGTTTGTGGACTGGTCTATGGCTAAAAATGCTACCACTTTAGTTCAATGCATTGCATAAGCTGTATTCCAGACCACAGGAACAAATGTATTTAATTTCAGTTCCATTGTGAAAAGAGTGCAAGACGATACAGTAGAATACAACACAAATAATTTCCCGAGGAGTTCTATAGATTACCGCTTTTTACAACACTTTTTAGAATCCCTTTCAAAACATTTTGTTTGTAGAAGACGAAAAAAAATATGATACATACTGTGTGCGTCAGGTCTAACCTGATCATATTGTGTGTCAGCGCATCGAAGCCAAAGTTTTGCCATAATCCAATCCCAGTCAGTGTCTTGCAAAGGCGTCCATATTGGATTGTTTTTTCCAGGTTGTTGACCCAACTGAATGGCAATGGGCACCATATCATCGTTGTTCCTCAAATAGAACAGCCCCATAGCCGGTGTGATGTAGCGTTTATCTTTAGCTGTGTTCATTGTGATCACCCCTTCAAGAATTTTGTAGTCAACGATGAAAATTAGGCCTTTCTATAGTAATAAAAAAATCAAACATAGCTAGTCTGATTTCCTGTAGGAACGTATAGCAAGTGTCAATTTAAGGTATGCATTTGAGGGAACTGCCCCTCCTTTGGTAATTCAACATGCAATGACGTTGTAGGGTTAAAACTCTCTATTAATCTCGTAATCACCTTTTATACAGATAGAAAAACATTCACTCTTCAGAGTATTGGATAAGTGTATCGTGGCCGATCGCTATCATTCAAGTTTTTTGTTAATATTTAAAATAAAATAAAATATAAATGTATTTAATATGTAATCTTATTTCAAAACACAATTTAATTAAAAAACGATTCAAAAATGAAATTCAAATCAAAACGAAAATCAAAATGAAAATCAAATACTTTTCAAATCGAAATGAAAATCAAAATGAAAATAAAATGCTTTTTATTTTGAAAATAAATTTAAAACGAAATTTTATCGTCCTAGCGCTATCACAGTATACCACAAGGCATTAATTTCTATTATCTCTTGCGCGCCCGTTTGCTGCTGACCACTTTCCACTCGACAATATGGCAACAGGTTCATATTTTAGAAATGATTCTTGGCAAAACGATACTAAACATTGTAAGGCAAGGTATTCAGCGCAAGGAGATGTTAGATTTTTGAAGACGTGATTTCCCTCAATATGCGTGGAGTATACCAACCCAAGATAGACACTTTCGACATTTTAATATCAACTATATTGACATGAGTGTATCTGTTGATGATGTGCACAATGCTGTGTCGAAAGAACTCCGTGGTCCCGGTAAACTCCTTGGCTATCGAGCGATGCATAAAAAGATTAGGCAGGAGCATGGACTGAATGTGCCAAGAGATCTCGTGCATGCCGTGATGTACGACCTCGACCCTGATGTTCTTGAAGCGCGTGCTGTTGGACCCAAGATAAAGAAAGCCAAAGGATGTTTCACGCGCAAAGGACGAAACTGGATTCATTCCTTAGACGGACACGATAAACTGATGGGATACCAAAACAGTACTTTTCCCTTGGCTATTTATGGATGCATGGACACTTGCAGCAGAAAATTACTTTGGTTTCGTATTTGGACGAGCAACTTTGATCCTAAACTGATTGGACGCTGGTATCTGGAGTACCTTTACGAAACCAGAGTCATGGCTTCCTAACTAAGGATGGATAAAGGCACAGAGACTGGTGTCATGGCGACAATGCATGCTTTTTTGAAGCGCAACCATGAAGATGCTACCAATGCATGCGACACTGTTCTTTATGGGCCATCCACATCCAATCAGGTCAGTGAGTATAGATTAATACTGTATGAGTTCAATGTAGATTGAGTTAATTTGTTTGTGTTTTAAACACTGACAGAAAACTGAATATTTAGAAGGTCTTACATGCATTTGATATGAATGCAAATACTGACCAATTTCATTAGCTGCCAAATTGTCCGGTACAATTACAGAATATCAGACCAATGCAAAGCTCTATATATTGTGGCTATGTGGCTACAGTGGTTAAGTTCCTGGACAGGCTGCATTTTGTGTATTTGAGGCTGAAGATCTTCAGCGTGGACTTTCAAAAATCACTATATATTTACAGTAAAAATCTGCTTAGAACTGCCGATCTTTGCCGTGCACTTTACAAGAAATGCTCCCTGGGTTCTATAGGATTAGGGCCAGGGTTATAGATGTAGCTATACAGCACTTTATGTACTTCACAAAAGGTCTGAAAATTTCGAAAATTACAATTTTTTGTGGCTGGTCGGGCATTCTGTAATTGTTCTAATTGTTCTTATGTTCAGATTGACAGGTGGTGGAAGGAAGTATATGAGAAGTTATGACCCACATGATGAAAAAGACAGGTGAGTTTCTATAGTATATCTGCAAAACTTTTTTGTCATGTCAGCTTCCTGCATATTGCTTATTTTCATATTTTAAGGATGATACCGGCATTTATTCTTACTCCATTGCTCCGAAAAGAGCTGAATAATTTCAAGAACAGTATCTGAAACTCACACAGAATTCGCCAACAGAAAGATATTGAGCTACCAAGTGGTGTCCCCAATCACATCTACTCATTTCCGGGGAATATGGTTTAGAGGATTGTGGTATGTAAAAGTGAGAAATTTCAGTAAATACGTTGGTGCTATTGTCCTAATTTTTTACTCTGTCTAAGCGGGTGTTTGTATGGAGGTGAGCCAGATCCAGCATTTGTTATTATTTTCTATTAATTTTCACCTCACGTTTATATTGGAACCCGGCTAGCCGAGATCTTGCTTTGCCTTGCTTGTGATCTCTGGTAGCCGAGCTGAGTATTTTCCATGTCGTCTGATTTCAGGCTCGAGTACCCAGCCTACCCCCTAGTGCCAGATGATTTTTTCATAAAGAATAAAGCCTTGCACATTAACCCATTAAGGCGAATGCGCCCTAATGCACCCTACTTTGTTATTTTACTCTGTCTAACGCCAGATGATTTTACTCCTCAAGAGGAGACTCTTGCGCCTTAATGGGTAACAAAACGATCTGCAAATGTCTCTTGTTAATGCATTAAGGCGCAATGCGCTCTACGTTGTTATTTTACTCTGCCTGTCTAACGTCGGACAATCGTACTTGTCAAGGGGAGACCTTTGCACCTTAATGGGTTAACCAGACTATCTAATATAATTGTTTGTTATGAAGTAATGGTACTAACTTGATTTTTTTATGAATAATGTCTAGGTTGGCCTGTTTCTGAAGACGACCTGGAAAAATTGGCAAACTATTCTGGTGTCTTGGAGTATGGTGCAGACTTCCTCGAGAGACCAATCAGGGAAGAGTGCATGTGAACGTTTGGTCCCTAATGTTGATGATGTTAATCCAGATGATGGAACGAATGCTTATTTATATGTTCGAGAACATTTTTCCCTTTCATCATAACAATATTAAATGTTTTATTCTCTTAAATTTCTCTTCGTCATCTACTCTTCTTCTATTTTTTCTTCTTTCTGCGTTTTTGTTGTGGTGGTTGATGTATAGTCAAGTGTGTGGTTGAAATTACTGCGCCTTAGATCATTTTGATAAATTGGTGCAGATTCTCGAAATATGTCCTCGTCAGAAGAGAGAAGTGAAATGCGCTTGTTGATTGATGCTGGTAGCTGTTTTGTGATGCATGGTGGGCGGTTTGAATGTCTATTTATGTATAATGGATCATCATTAGGCTTCCTACGCTGCATATGGTTTGTATTTTGCAGTACTAAGGTAGCTTAAGGTCGAAAGAAACGTCTAGAAAGTTAGTATTTTTAAATTTGTCTCAGCTATGATTTTTAGGTCAAATTGTTCGAAAATCTTGTGGAGTTTTTCTCTCGTTTCATCTGCTAAATGTGATGACTTGCCTTTTAGGATTGCCAATCCGTCGTCTCTATACAGGCCAATATTTTCTTTGCCAAACCTTTTTCCTAGGTGTTTTAAAATGAAAAGGCCTACAAGTTCGCAAACTTCAACACCGTCATAGCTACACATGGTAACGTCAAAAAGACGGTTGCTGTCAAAATGTTTTTTGTAGTCGGCAACTCCTTCTGAAAGTTTCGTTTCGTTAAATCCTTACCTGTTTAGACTTTTTAGATTATTTATAGGCGGAATAAAGCATGTGCTGCAACATAATTCGTTTTATATGAGCTCGAGAAGCCAAAATCTCGCTATGGTCAAAGGAAGGAGCCCGGGAAACCGGGCTGTCCTGGTTCCCATGTGAATGAAATCTCGAAAACATATGAAAACGATATATGAGACAGGATCTCAGCACTTGCGAGCCAGCCCGGCTCATATGACAGGCCCTGAAAATCGTCATCATTTTCTTCAGTGTAGGTTGCGCTTCATTTCCATGTTGAAATAGAGAATTCCCGATAATGTTATATTACTGGTATTAGCCTCACGGTAATGTATACTTTCTGGGAAAGTTTAGAGGAAGTTGTTCAAACCACCGAGGAGGAATCAAAGATCTGGCATTATTTCGACCAATCTTGCATTATTTCAACCATTTCTTGGCATAGATTTACCGTTGGCGTTTATATTTGGTTCCGCGTCTGCGGTCCTCTCTCGCATATGATCAGCGGAAATCTCTGCGGAGCTGAGGAGGGAGGTTCGTTGCTGTAAAAACTAAACTGTGTCAATTAACTTTTCCATTAGGCATGATAATTTTCCCCGAGCTATTTACACCCTGGTATGTGAGAACATAGCGGAATGCAAAGTCGTCCGCCATGTCATGGACGTTGGAGGTTGTGTATTTTTTACGTTATGCGCATGCGCGATTTCAGGCCGAGAGAAAACTGGTAACTAGAAGCCTCATGAAGGCGAAGTATAAAAAGGCAGGCTGTTCAAAAAAATAGTTCAAGCTTCATGAAAATTTCGAAACGTTTTGTGAAACGTCTAAGACTATAAAAGTTGAATTTTACAGTGAATCATTGGCCTTGCATGAACATTGGCCTTGCATGAACATTGGCCTTGCATGCACGTGCACATTTTATAAACTTTCTTAAATTCAATCGACCGAGCATAAAACCGACTCGACAAGTGCGACAACGCCTTATATAAACAGAGATAGAGAGCTGATACGAGGTTCCAACGCGAACAAACCACTTTTATTTATGTCCTTACGCTGATTGGCTGGTTTTAAATCATACCACTCCCCAGGTCACGTGTACAACCACTGCCTGGACTGTTACTATAGAAAGGGCGAGCCCAGCTCGAAAGAGGCAGAAAGATACAAGACACAGCAGACGAGAGAAGATAAAAAGAAGAAACCAAAACATTTTAGGAACAGAAACTGAACGATAATTTTAGTCTGTTCTATTCTATTTGTAATAAATCATACAGTTGTAAAGTTCTCACAACCTCGCGTAGAAATAACGGATTCGTAACCCAAATATGTTATTACCTTGATGGCCTTTCTCAAAGAATATCCCCGATCCAACAGTTTGCCCACCATTTCATTCTTCACAGGGAAATTTCCAGGCAGCTTTTCACATTTTTTTATCACTTCAGGGTTTGAGCCGTTGAGAAATTGTGATCCATACCACACGTCATCTCGCCAATACTCAGCAGCTTCAGGAAGACCACTTTTAATGGCTGGAGTGATGAGGGTTCGGAAATCGTCCAAGCTATCCCAAGAGTCCCAAATACCAAAAAGGTGACTCAATCCAAGGTTAGCAAAGTTTACCAAGCCAACTTTGAAAAGGGATATCGTGGCTTCGTCGGTGAATCGCACGTTTTTGGTAGTGACTTTGGCTCTTTAGCTTCGACAAATCCAGGGAGATCTTGATTATATCTTGGATCTGATCCCCACTTGTACAGCTCCCTGTTTTCACTGACTTCTTTCTTACGCTGTTCAGCTAAAGCTTTTACATTCTCTTGAGAATTAGGTAATATCGCTAAAAGGTATATGGATAACAGAATTAAAGCATGTCGCCTGCACAAGTAAAATGTGGCACTGAAGGTTTTCTCCAAATTTTCTAGTTGATTTAAATAATATATTCTGAACTCAAACGCAGTTCTGACAACCACTTTTATCCGAAGACGTTTTGACATTCACAAAATTACGCAACCTCATTTATGATAAGAAGTAGGTCAGCGTTTTCATCTTCAATATAATATGAAACAGGGTTATAATTTAGGATATCGATGGATACAATGAAGAACTCAGTATACCCGAGGAAAGGGAAAGCTATGGGAAGTCTAAAGTTCAGCGAATGCAGTGGGCGCGTGGCTATGTTTCATGGGTGGACCTCCCACTGATCTCAAATATAAGGCGGACTGTTATAGCAGACATTCAAGAGTGACAACGAAATACATCGTAAAATACAGAAAAATACAATCGCTTAAACAGGATAATTTAAAAATTTTACTAGGATTTTCAATTGTTGAATTTAGGACAAGCAAGGACAGTCAGAGAACTGCAAAAATACAATACTTTGGGCGTTTTAAACGCTATGAGCAATTGCGGATAATTTTCAGAATAGCCAGGTATAAAGTGAGTGTATATTTTGAATTTTATTTTGAATTTTACGAAAGACCGTTGAACTAATGGCCTAAATTCAAAGCCAAAGACAAAAAAAGGGAAAATGGCAAATTTGTGAGGAACTGCTTCGGTTTTTTGCCATAATAATATTCGATATCGATATAATCGAACTACTATTATACTATGTTTATTATTTCTCTGAATTTTTGGCCCTATGCTAGAAATGCATGCATGCAGCAACCCCTCGCATTTTTAAACCGAACAACTATAGTTCCCAAATATATTTTCGACGTTATTTAATTTCTTGAAGGAAAAAATCTAAAAAAATCCAAGTATCATCATACTTCGTCTTCGAGATGCATTGTTCGTGCTATATTTTACATATTTTCAATGAAGTTTTGTCAGCTAAGCAGACCGCTGGGAGAGATATATTTGTGTAGCGAAATTAGTGGTCGTCTTTGTGGTCGCCATGGTAACACGGTTATATTTTTTCGTATGTTTTTCTAAAAAATGACTCATAAACAATTGAAAGATTAACACTTTTAACTACAGAATTTTCAATGGCTCAAAACATGTAATGTAGGTATATGCTTCATTTCCATTTCCTTCGCACTATTTTGAATATTTTCTCATATGTTTTTACAAGTTCACTCATTCCACTCCTGACAATCAGCCATGTTTTTGAGATCAGTGGGAAGTCCACCCATGAACCATAGCCACGCGTCCGCGATACTTAATGAACTTTGACCTCGCAACTCTCCTCTTCATAGGTGTAAATAGCCAGGCGGAATTACTACCCTTGTGCCATGTGGTCTACTAATTTTCCACGGATAAATTTGGAAAACTTTATATTCGATGTGCTTGTTCTAACCTCGTCTTTACCCCATGCCTAGTAGCATTTTATGAAATAACCAAATGTTGATGTTTTCACTATACTGGATAACTTTGTGAAACGGCCAACAAAACTATCCGATTTTGTTTAAACGTCTAAGTTAATTAGGGACCGGTCATAAAGTATGTGTACTGGGGGGGTGGAGGGTATTCCAAAATACTACCATAAAATTTGGCACCTCCCCGAAAAGCGTCGGAAAATATTTAATACCCCCCTCAAAGGTGATGAAATATTTCGTACCCCCCCACCCAACCAATCACCCTCCCCCCAAAAAAACATGAAACAAATATAAATGCCAAGAACATAATCTGTTACAAATTGTTATTGTTAATCCAAGTTTTGAGCATTTCCATAAATTTAATAGTGCTCTTTTACACCACATGTATCCAATCCGTACTTTTGTATGCTTGCCAGTATTCCATTAATAGGACTTGCCTGACTATCTTTTCCGTACCTAATAATAGCGCATTATTTATGGATATATCAACAGAACGTCGTGACGTATTTCATATCTTTTTTAATATTTAAATCATTCTAAACGAGTAGGGGAGCTACCCGACGGTAAAATTACGTAATCAAAGACTGTTCAGGTTGCAGAGATGTCAAACTAATAGGTTCCGATCGAGACACTTTCCGATAAATGCTACTGTGCTACATTGTAGTTTTAATCATAGACATAGTATTAAACTCATTTTTTGTTTCGTACCCCCCACAAATGTCGTAATTCGTCTCATACCCCCCCAAAGGTTATATAATTTGTTTCGTACCTCCCCAACTTACCCTCCACCCCCCCCCAGTACACATACATTATGACCGGTCCCTTAACAGATGATTTAGTGTATATCGGCGGTAAATTATCAAAGAGTGTTAACTGGCATGCTTTCGTTATCGCTGAGCAAGTTCGCACTTCGGACATTTCTCTAGCCTACGGTGTATACCCTCGCACGTCGTTTCTCGTGTGTTTCTGCTGGGGTCTACGCGTAGGCTAACAGTTCTCTTTCTTAAGGCTGTTTTCCACTTCAACCGTATCGTACCGAAACGTAGCGTATTTCTTTGTTTCCTGAGCACTCGGGTAGAACTAATGACTTTGACACAAAAGAAAATGCTACGGTACGTTACGATACGTTTGAAGTGGAAAACAGGCTTTAGGGTTGACTTAGCCGGAAAGAACGTGCCTTCAACCAATACACCATTAATGACATATTTTGAGGAAGTTATCGATGTTGACATGCGTAAAGTGTGAAAATGGACGGATATTCAGCAGTTTGGCCAATTAGATGATACTTGACGCAGAAATAACAATAAAATATAACTTACTATCCAGGGGCCGGTTGTACGAAAGGCGTTTAACTTAAACGGCGTTTAGCGCTATCCAGCGTATAAATTTACTATCCGGCGTTTAGTTAACCGCAAGATAAAATTGCGTTGTACGAAGCCCGTTTAGTATCGCGTTTAACTATCCGTCGGATAAGCTTACTTCCAACCGGAGAAAACCGGTTTTTTCCACTCGTTGCTATGCGTTGCTAAGTAGGGAAAGCTGGCGGGAAAAATAAAAATGGAGAGCAAACGAGCAAGAAAGGCAAATTTTTCTGCGGTTGAGTGCACGTTAATCTTGCAATTGGCCGAAGAAAACATTGATACCATTCGGGAAAATTTTCTTCAACTTTAACAAACAAGATAAAAAATGGGCTTTGGCAAAGTATTTGTGAGAAAGTAAATGCGCTTGGCGTTGCGAAAAGGACCCCGACAGACATACGGGAGAAATGGAGGGCAATGCGTAACGAAGCCCGAAAAGAGATGACCCAAGAAAAGAAGTCGTTGGGAAAGACCGGGGGAAGAAAGGCACCAGCTCAGCCCAAAGCCACCTCGCAGAGGATAATCGAGCTTTTCGGGGACGAACCTGGGTTTTCAGGGATTCAAGGTGGCATTGAGTCTGGTAAGTGTTCTTCTTGTCATGCGCAACAAAAATATGTTAAAAATACATGCAAAATATAGCCTGCTCGCAAACGTTGTTTTTCTCACGCCAAGCGACGAAAAACAAACGTCTGCTGAACCGAGCGCCAGAACGAGTTCTGCTATTTCACAACGTCTATTTTGATCGTCCAATCAGAATCTCTGATATAAAAGCGTGATTCTTGTGAAAATGCATAAATTAATATAACAATTTGCTCACAGCTTCGTTGAACTCCATATTGAATTTAAAATTATGCTAATTATGCTGAATATACCGCAAAACGACACTTTCCAGAATTTGGAAGGTAAATTCTGATTGGTTGAGGGAAAAATAGCAGAACTCGTTCTGGCGCTCGGTTTAGCAGACGTTTGTTTTTAACAACGTCTGCGAGCAGGCTATGCAAAATATGGCCTACCTCGTTGTTTCTTCTGAATACACTTTACATATTATTGTTTTCAAAATGGTCATAGCTAACTTTATGGAAATAGTTACAAACGAGCTTTATCCTGTGACGTACACCAAAATACTAAGATACGTACAACGTAAAATTAATTTTTAACCCGCTGCTAGGATTTACTGTCGAATTTGTTCATTAAATCGCTCTTAAATTGCTGCCTCAAAATGTTAGCAGGCTATATTAATATGACATAATGTTCGTAATTAATTTTTTAAACATGTCAAAACATAATTATTTTTGTAAGGTATGATTTACACACTATTAAATATTGAAACTATAAACTTTGTGATTCTAGCAGAATTTTACAACAAATCAACTGGCAATGCACCCAGATACGGCCAACTGTAGTATGGCCTTATTGGTTTATAAAGCTCTTAATGGTAGCGCTCCTAAGTAGATAAGACCCCCCATATAGCAGAATTTTCCCGCCATATGACGTCAGCATTTTGAGGATCTCGCCATATGACGTCATTTGCGTAGATACGCGTGGATACATGTAGATACATGTGGATATGCGTAGATACGCGTAGATACATGTAGATGCATGCGGATATGCGTAGATACGCGTAGATACATGTAGATGCATGCGGATATGCGTAGATACGCGTAGATACATGTAGATGCATGCGGATATGCGTAGATACGCGTAGATACATGTAGATACATGCGGATATGCGTAGATACGCGTAGATACATGTAGATGCATGTGGATATGCGTAGATACATGTATATACATGCGGATATGCGTAGATACGCGTAGATACATGTATATACATGCGGATATGCGTAGATACGCGTAGATACATGTAGATGCATGTGGATATGCGTAGATACATGTATATACATGCGGATATGCGTAGACACGCGTAGATACATGTAGATATGCGTGTTCAGAGTATAAACTGAGGATGTAAACATTGTTTTTGGCATTGTGTTTACAAATTTTATAGAGAGAACATTTCCAGAGAGTCATTACAGGTTTTTATAGAGCTTTGTTGATTTGAAAGGATTTGACCTTTTCTGGTAAGTGTTTATGTTTTAACATGATGACCCGAACTTTTTTAGCAAAAGTTGGTAATTTATATATTTTTCATCAATATCAGAGCGTTTTATTGTTTGTTTAGATATGGATTTAACAACTAAAGTGCTTGAATGTCAAACTGTAGCTGAACTATCAGCTCTTGAAAGCCTGTACGTCTTGAACGAGCAAGAACAAGCGTTAATATTTGAAAGGAAAGTGGAATTAATTGGCCGTTCGCTTGAATGGGGGATCGAAAATGAACAGCTAGGGCTTGTTGTGAACCTTATGGATTCTTGGACCCTGAACAACGGGAAAATTTTATGATGGACTGGCAAGACGACGAACCCCTGTTACAAATGGGCCGTGGCGAGAAAAGATCGTTCGAGGACGATGGCGCTGAGACGAGCATGACTGAAAACAACTTTACTGTGACGAACGTCAAACAAGTTAAAGTGAGAAAGTTCAGCACGACAGGTGTGGATTATACGGTACAATTCACGGACACGTTTGCTCATTTGGAGCTTTCTCAGTTCCACGACCGTCTCCATGTTATATTTGAAAGTTTATTGGATACCATCACACGAGACATTCCAGAGCATGATCAAGTACGTTTTGTGTTGCATTCACCTCAGCTTGAAACTCCTATCTCTCTTCCTTTCATGGCTCTTTCTCGTTTGACAACAGAGCGGGTTTTAGCTCAAATTGAGCGCGTCATTCAATCCAACCATGAATTTCGTCTAAACGATAGTGTCAAAGTGAATTTGGTCCATGTTGAAATGCCTAATGGCGGTACCGGAACAAAACGTTCTGAAATTAATTTGGAAAAGCATTTGATCAATAAAGGGCAATTGTTCGTATTCAGAACAAGGATGATTTATGCTTAGCTCGAGCTTTAGTTGTTTCGATCGCCAAAATTGAAAACGATAGCCGATATAAGGTGATAGCCAATCATCGCAATTCCTTGCAAGAGTGTTTAGCTTATGATTTGCACGAAAAAGCCGGTGTTCCTATAGGTTCTTGCGGTATAGATGAAGTCAAACAATTTCAAGCGTATTTGACCGATTATCAAATCAACATTATTTCAAAAGAGCATCAAAATTCTGTCATTTTTTCCGGACCTGATAAAGAGAAAAGGATTTATTTGTTTCTGCATGACAATCATTTCGATGTGATTACAAGCATGCCGGCTTTTGTTGCTCGTAAAAAGTATTGCCATACTTGTAAAAAGGGATATGACCATCAAAGAAATCATTTATGCGGAGATACGTGTAAACTGTGCTATTTTCAAAACTGTCCTATTGTTTCGTGGACTCCATGTAGTGATTGCAACCGTTTTTGTAAAAGTCAGGAATGTTTCGACCGGCACAAACAAAACGTAGGAAATGCAAAATCGATCTGTTCCTCTTCTGCCAAATGTCCACATTGTAATCTTGTTTTCGCTCGGAGTCAACTGAGGCCTGATTTGCATCACTGCGGACTGAAACGTTGCTCGACCTGTGAGAAATACGTGGGCGTCGAAGATCACCAGTGCTACATGCAACCTGTCAAAGAAAAACCTGCACGCGAGACTAGTTTGTGTGATGACGAAGCGGATGAGGACGTCCACGAAAGCGGATACAACGAACTACTGTTCTTCGATTTCGAGTGTATTCAAGAGAATGGTACTCACGAACCGAACTTGTGTGTGATACAAAACGAGGCTGGTGACGAGTGGATGTTTCAAGGAGATAATACCAGGAACGAGTTCTGCGAATGGCTGTTCACGAAAGAGCATGAAGGATGTATCGTGTTGGCCCATAATTTCCAAGGCTACGATGGCTATTTCATCCAGCAATACCTACACGAGAACGGTGTTATTCCTGAAGTCATTATGCGTGGTGCCAAGATCCTTACGATGTATGTACCTATGCTCAAGATTAAATTCATCGATTCTTTGAGCTTCATGCCAATGAGACTGGCTGATTTTCCCAAAACCTTTGGTTTGAACGAGTTGGCAAAAGGATATTTCCCTCACCTCTTCAACAGGAAGGAAAATCAGAATTATGTTGGACCCCTACCACCGAGTCCTTATTACCATCCCAATGGAATGAGTCCAGCAGAGAAGGAGACGTTTTTGAAATGGCATCAGGAATTGAAGGAGAACAATTATGTCTTCAATTTCCAAGAAGAAATCCTGAGTTACTGTCGATCCGATGTGGACATCCTTCGACGTTGTTGCCTTGAATTTCGCGAGTTGTTCCGTGACGTCACCGACATTGACCCGTTCGAGAAATGCCTAACCATTGCGTCGGCGTGCAATCTCGTGTTTCGAACAAATTTCCTTAAAGAAAACACCATTGCCATCCTACCTCCACACGGTTATCATCCAGGAATCAAACAATCCAACATCGCGTTGAAATGGTTATCTTACACAGCCGAGAAGAATGACGTGTACATTCAACATAAACGGAATGGTGGAGAGAAGACTGTTGGTCAATATTCCCTGGATGGTTATGATGAGGAAACACATACGGCGTATGAATTCCATGGCTGTTTCTGGCACGGTAAGTTTTTCAAAGGGTCAGTTTTTTTACACAGGTACAGTGCTTTAACTAAATTTTTTTACAGGGTGTTTGAAATGTTATGCAAGGGACACCGTTAACAAAGTCAGCGAAAAGACCATGCATGATCTCCATCAAGCCACCACGGAGAAGACCCAATACCTTAAAGATTGTGGCCTTCATGTTGTCGAAATGTGGGAGTGCGACATGA
Organism: Trachythela sp. YZ-2020; assembly: GCA_016169945.1. Lineage (NCBI taxonomy): Eukaryota > Metazoa > Cnidaria > Anthozoa > Malacalcyonacea > Clavulariidae > Trachythela > Trachythela sp. YZ-2020. The sequence continues at coordinate 152,186 of JADLSH010000287.1, read as the reverse complement.
AGAAAGAATTGGAACACGATGAAGACATGAAACAGTACTTTGAGGACTACGATGTGGTGGATCCTTTGGAACCACGACATGCTTTCTATGGTGGTCGAACCAACGCAACGAAACTCTTCCACGAATGCAAAGAGGATGAGAAAATAAGGTACGTTGTTATATTCTTACGACAGAGTAAATCGGTTGATGACGTCAGAGTCTAATTATGACGTCATTTTCTTACAGATACCTAGATTACACCTCGCTCTATCCCTGGTGCAATAAGATGACCAAAACGGTCGTTGGTCGGCCCCATATCATCACCGAAAACTTTGATGACATTTCCACGTACTTTGGTTTGATCAAGTGCACGGTATTACCACCTCGTGGACTTTTCCATCCTGTCCTTCCCTATCGAACCCAAGGCAAACTGATGTTCTCCCTGTGCAAAACCTGCGTTGATACGTGTAATCAAGCCCCCTGTACCCATTCCGAGCGTGAAAGAGCTATCCAGGGGACCTGGTGCAGCGTGGAATTAGAGAAAGCCCTGGAGAAAGGTTATCGTATCCTACAAATGCACGAAGTGTGGCATTTTCCCGAAACCTCTGACGAGCTGTTTAAAGATTATGTGAACACCTTCCTCAAGATCAAGCAGGAGGCGAGCGGGTACCCGAAGGACTGCGTCACCGAAGAACAAAAACAGCGTTATGTGGACGAGTACCTAGAGGTTGAGGGGATACAGCTGGATCGAAGCAAAATTGAACACAATCCTGGATTGCGTGCACTTGCTAAGTTGATGCTGAACTCGTTTTGGGGTATGTATTCTAAACCCATAGTGCCCCCATAACAATAGTACGATATGATGAGATACTTATGGCTGCTTTTCCCCTTAGGAAAATTCGCGCAACGGTCCAATATGGCCAAGGTGGAACTGATTAAAGATCCACAGGTATATTTTGACTATCTATCGTCGGATGAAATCAATGTTCTCGACGTGAGATTCGTAAGCGACGAAATGGTCGAGCTTCGTTACGAGTACAACGAGAATTTCGTCGAACCCAATGCCAAAACGAATGTAGTCATCGCCGCCTTTACCACTGCTTATGCCCGTCTCAAACTCTACGGGGTGCTGGATCAACTTCAGGAGCGAGTGTTATATTACGACACGGACTCGGTGATATTTGTTAGCAAACCCGACGAACCAGAACCTCCGTTAGGTCCTTACCTTGGCCAATTGACCAACGAATTGAAAGAAGGACATATTACTACCTTCATTTCGGGCGGACCGAAGAATTACTGTTACAAGACCAGTACCAACAAGGTCGAGACGAAGATACGAGGGATTACCTTGAATTGTACCGCCATGCAAAAAGTGAATTTTGATGTCATTCGTTCGCTCGTGTATCTTCATGCCAAATGTAATGTTACGGGGCAAGTTACCGTGGATATACCGTTAAAGATAACTCGGAACACGAGGACCAAAAACATTGAAACAAAACGCATGAAAAAAGACTATCGTATTGTATATAACAAACGTGTAATTGTGGATGATTACAAAACATTACCTTATGGATTTTAAAATTATATTATGACGTTCACGCCATTTTATGGCTATTTATATAATTAAAAAAAGTTGTTAAAAGTTTGAAATAAATGTTACAGGATCGTCTGATCTCAAAGTTAATTTCCAATGTTTAGTTTATGATAATGATCCAAATTCACCCCCGTTTCTTCTTCCAGCGTTGCGATTTGTTTTTCGTTTTTTCTAGCCAAGTCCCACATCATCGTTTCCTTAGCGTTCATATGATAGGTAAAGTTCGGTCCCTGGGGGGCTCGAGGTACCGATACACCTGTTAATGTTTCCAATATGATTTGCGTCAACATAATTGAGTGCAACGTTGCATTATCGATAAGCGTTGCTGGTATTATATTCTTCTCTATCAAAAGTCGCATCAAATCCAGAGTTGCCAAATTTCCCTCTTGCGTTATAATTTTATCTGAAAGCCAATGCGTTACAATGTTTCTCCAAACCATGTTGCTTCTTTAAAATGTTTGTTTGATCTGATGAAAATCAGGAACGGTGCCGGGTTTTTATAGATTTTTCAAATTGTTACATTTTTTGTTTATGGAGTGACTTTCATTTCGTCAAGAAACTTTCCCATGATATCGTAATCTTCAGAAATATATCCATGCTTGACACATGCATACCAAACCTTTTCAATAAACTCTTCATTAGTATATACATATCTATCTTCGTCGTCATCATAAACGGGAACCCTTTCTCAAACTCTTCATCTGTCAAATCGTTTAAGATTTTATTTTCAAAACTAGAAGCACACATATTGACACGAAGCAAAAGTTGATTCTTAGCCATGAACAGTATGTCGATAGTCATGTTGTGTGCTAGGACGCTGTCGAGCGATTATGATCAAAACCAGACTTGACGCAGTGTTTTTATAGGGAATTGGTAAAGATTGCTACATTTGAATGCTTCCACTTGATTTTAGATGTTTATAACCTTACAGAGAAATAAATAACAGCAGAAAGTAATTATTGTTTCTGATTTTAATTACACAGCTTTACAATGTTCATTTAGTGTTTTAGTATAAGAAGTTCTTTTTCGATTCTTTTACATGTCTTTCCTGCTTTTTTTAATCACCACTTTGGATCGTTTGAACATCGTAGAATAGTTGTCTGTTCGTTTACGTAAGGAGTCCACCATTCTGTGTGATGTGGTTTTATTCTGACGCGTAACATTTTTTATGCTTCTCCTATGGCCCAAAATGACTCTTTTTCGATTGTTTCTCTTAACTGGTTCATTGCGTAACGAGCCAAAAACGTTTCTCTTTGACGATCTCTTACGGGAACTGTGTTTACTCTTCCCAGACATATTGCAAACTGAAGACACATTTTAAAACCGTGTTACTTTATACAATCATGAATGTTACACTTCCTGTTCAGTTACAATAACTTAAAGGTCTCTTGTTTTAGCACCCGTCTCTGATCTGCACAAAAGACAGTTCTCCAATCATTACACGTATACTTGAGCATTTCAAGACCATTCATTCTAGGGTTAATATCATTCAAACTTTTGGTAAAAGCCTCCATGACATTTGCTTCTGAAATCTTTTCCAAAGCATGATCAAAGTATAAACATAACTGTTCATCCCTTTCCATCATGAGACAGTCATGTTGTGTTTGAGACGGATGATCAATGATACAACCATTGCAGTTTTCAACAACAAGGCGAGATATAATTGACGCGATTTCTTCAGCGTAACTTTTCAACAGTTTCTTTTCAATACGTTTCTGACGATGATGAAGAACTAATTCTTTATTGTCAATGTCGAAATGTTTAGACGAACGATACATGATTAGCTCTTTACTTCACGACTATCAGAGAATGTTTGACAGTTTTCGTACGTTGAAAAGGTTTTATACCACCCGTACAAGTCTGGTATCTTCAGAGTATAGTAGAAGCCATCGCGTAAACATGGGTCACTCTGCTAGCAAAAATCCAAAGATTAATAAAAATCATAACAAACAGAAAATGTTTAGAGTAGGTATAAGTGTTGGTCGCAATGATCTCAATCTCGAAGGACATTTACAGATGGGCTACAACAGTAAAACTATCAAAAATTACAAACCTGTTGAAAACGATGCTTTGACAAATGACGAACACATTAACAGTATTCAAAATGTCGAACACACCATTCAAAACGTCGAAGAATAAAATATTTCTCTCATTCTATGCTTGGACATGGACGAGTACTTGTCTAGCGTTTATTATGATCCAAAACGTTCAGGAGGATATGGTGGAGTGGATCGTTTGTACAATGATGTGAAAAGGGAGGGGAAATTTGATATAAGTCGTAAGAAAATTAAAGAATGGCTGATGTCACAAGATGCATACACTTTACATAAACCTATTCGTCTCAATTTTAAAAGGAATCGTGTGATCGTGGGTGGCATCGACCAGCAATGGCAGATGGATTTAGCGGACACACAGTCCATGCAAAAGTTTAACGATGGATATCGATATCTGCTCGTTTGCATTGACGTGTTTTCAAAATATGCTTGGGTAGTTCCTTTGAAAAATAAAACAGGTCCTTCTCTGGTTGAAGCTTTCAAAATCATTTTATCTTCTGGACGCAAACCTGAAAAGATCATGACTGATCAAGGAACTGAGTTTTTAAACAAACATTTTCAAGCGTTGATGAAAGAAGAAGACATAGAACTGTATAACACGTACAACGAAACGAAAGCCTCTATCGTGGAACGTTTGATTCGTACTCTGAAGACGAAGATGTGGCGATACTTCACAGCGAAGAAAACAATGAGATACATTGACATGCTGCCTGATTTAGTGTATTCTTACAATCATAGTGTTCATCGCAGTATTAAAACAAATCCAGCAGATGTAACTGTTGAAAACGAAAAGAAAGTGTGGCACACTTTGTATGATGATCACAGTGCAATAAGCAAGAAAAAGTATAAGTTTAAGATTGGTGATCAAGTTAGAATTAGTAAAATCAAACGTAAATTTGAAAAAGGTTACTTGCCAAATTTCTCAAAAGAAATCTTTACCGTAAGCAAACAAATACCTCGTGATCCTCCCGTGTATAAGTTGAAAGATTATGATGGTGAGGAACTGAAAGGAACGTTTTACGATAAAGAGTTGCAAAAGGTTATCAAGCAGGATGACGTCTACGAAGTTGAAAAAGTTTTGAAGAAACGTGGTAGAGGCAACAATGTACAATATCTTGTAAAATGGCTAGGGTACCCGAACAAGTTTAATTCGTGGGTACCTGCTTCTCAAATAAATAAGATTTAAACCAGCGTCTGTGTTGTGTGTCTTTTATTCATACCTTAGTAGTGACAATGAGTGGAACACATTTTTATCTTACGCTTCCTAGCAATGCATCCCTGGATGTCTTTCCCGATAACAAAACGACTAGTTATCGTGTAAAATTACCACAAACCATTGATTTGAATGGAGATTGGGAAGTTGGTTTGTATTCCATCTCTTACCCTAACTCGTGGTATACTTTAGCAAGGGGAGTCGGCAGTCATATTTATCACAAGGACAGAGGTGGATATTTTTTGACGACAGAAATTGATTACGGTTACTACGAAACAATGGAAGATATTATCAAAGCCATCAATAAAGCCCTGGCAAAAGATGTTAACGACAACATTAAGTTAACGTTTAATGCTCGCACCGGCAAAGTGACAGTTCAATTGAAAACTCCATACGAACTAGCCTTATATAAAAAAATGTCGATTATCTTGGGGTTTGGAGGAGATGTAAAAATACTCAAAAAGACGACCGAAAGTCCTTATGTGGCAGACTTGTTTGGGATGACGACCATCTACGTTTATTGTGATATTGTTCAACCGCAGATCGTCGGAGATACGAGCGCTCAATTACTCAGAAGCATCCCCGTTGAGGGAAAGTCTGGTGACGTCATTACTAAAACTTTCCCAAACATACAATACGTACCTGTCCAAACCAAATCATTCGAAGACATGGAAATTCTTTTAAGGAACGACACAGGCGATCCTGTGCCATTTGAACACGGGAAGGTGGTGACAACACTGCACTTCAGACAGCATACTTATTTTACCTAAAGATGAATAATCCATACGTACGTTACTATCTTGATCAACAGCAAGGACGTGGAATGCCTGTTTTCAGAGGCAGTCCATGGCAAGTGGGTCATGGACAAATGGGCTATGGACTCGGTGGTCTGTTTCGTAGCGTTGCAAGAGCAGTCATGCCTATGGTAAAAAGTGGAGCAAAAGCTCTTGGAAATATCGCATTGAATGCTGGAGCTAATGTGCTAGGAGACGTTGCTTCTGGAAGAAATCTAAAAGAAGCAGTAAAAACCAGAGGGAAAGAAGCTGTAAACGTCGCAAAGGGAAAAGCCGTTAATCGACTTCAAACTTATGCTCAAACAGGAAGTGGAAAACGTACAAAGCAAACTAAAAAGGCATCTGCGTCTAATACCAGAAGCAACCAGACCAAGAAGCGAAAAACAGTTAAAAAGAGAAAGGCATCGGCATCTATTACCATAAGCAGTCAGACCAAGAAGCGGAAAACAGCTCCTGACATATTCGGATAAACATGTATCTCGTACATTCCAAGTCACAAGAATGCACAAAGACAGAACTCGATCTGTTCTCTATACCTCCAACACAAGTCAGTTTGGAAAAAGGACATTGGATAGATCATCAACCTGTTTCCAGTGTATCAGACGGTGGTCCAATCACGTTCCTGTCTCCAGGCACTGAACACTATGTCGATTTATCAAAACGATTCTTGTGGTGAGAGCAAAAGTGACTAAAGCAGACGGTGCAAATCTTGACGCAGACGAAAAGGTCGGAGTTGTAAACAATTTCCTACACAGTCTGTTCAAACAAGTCGACGTGTTTTTGAAAGAAAAGCAAGTGACACAAGCCACTGGAACTTACGCGTACCGTGCATATCTGGAAACCCTCCTCAATTATAATCCGTCAGCGAAAGAGTCACAAATTACCAGCTCTATGTTTTATAAAGACACGGGAGGGAAAATGGACGTTGCCGATCCTACACTGGCAGGTGCCAACGCCAACCATGGTCTTAAAGCAAGATATGAATTCAGCAAGACAAGTGGAACTATTGAAATGACCGGACCTATATTCAGCGACATATTTTTCACCGAACGTCTCCTGCTAAGTTTTGTTGACTTGAAAGTTATTCTGAATCGAAGTAGTAAAGAGTTTTGTCTGATGGCGTCTGAGGACGATGTTGATTACAGAGTAAAGCTAATCGATGCCTATCTTAAGATACGTAAAGTGAAAGTTAGTCCAAGCATTTCCGTGGCTCATGAAATTGCATTGAAAAAGGACCGGCTATCTATCCTGTTCGTCGCGTGGAGTGCAAGAGTTTCATTGTTCCCGCAGGAAATCCTCCTGAGGAAAGATAACATCTTTAATGGACTTGTACCGAAATCGTTTGTCTTTGGATTGGTCGATAGCGCAGCGTTTAATGGCGCATACAAGAAGAATCCGTACAACTTTCAACATTTTAACGTGTCCTCTATTGGAATAACCGTGAATGGAGAAGATATGCCGTTTAAACCGATGCAGCTTTCCTTTGGTGCAAACCCCAGATTTGTTGAAGCATTCAGTACATTGTTTTCTGGTACGGGAAAATGTATTACAACACAGGAACGATATAACACGAGAAGAATTTCCAAAAGGATATGCAGTTTATGCTTTCGATCTGACTCAGATATGTGTGGGTCGTCACCTCATTTTAATGCTGTTCAACGAGGAAATCTGGCAGTTGACATCAAGTTCTCTGCCGCACCTGCAGCAGCTGTGAGTCTCGTCTGTTACGGGGAATTTGAAAACCTGATTCAAATTGATGCTGAGAGAAACGTCGTTTACGATTACTCTGGATAGATGAATACATTACAGATAACTCGTGTACTGGAACAAGATCCTGTGACAAGCAAACAGTTTTGCGGCGTGTTTCCTAGTGATAAATTACCTCAGACGATCGATAAATATCCGTGTGGATTTATCGCAAACACCGATCCGAGCAGTGAACCTGGAACGCATTGGGTGGCCTTTTACTTTCCATCAGAAGAGAAAGGAGAATTCTTCGACAGTTATGGACAGCCACCAGATTACTACAGGAATTCGTTTGGAGACTTTTTAGAGTCTCATGAATGGGAATTTAACACTCGTAAACTACAAAGTGCATGGTCAGATGTGTGTGGCCAGTATTGCATATTTTACCTTAGCCATAGAGCACGAGGACAAAGCATGAATAAAATCGTACATTTATTCAATAACGATACTATGTTAAATGACGCGAAAGTGTCTCGGTTTGTTAAAACTCGCTTTAGAGTAATGTTAAAACAGCCCTATGTTGGCCTTAATCAGTTTAGTAAAAAACTGTTTGAAAAATAATGTTATAATAAATGTTAAAAACCCAAATGTATGTGTGTTTTTATTTTTAGCCCCACGATGCCTTTAGCGCTTTAAAAAACAAAAATGACAAGAAGAGTCTTATTACCGTGCCAAAAATGACAGGAAAACATTTATTAACTTCAAAACAATTACATGTTGTTTATTTAATATCTAAGCCATCGTTTTTGAGGTTGTTCCGGTTTTTCTTCACGTTTCTTTAGAAAGGTTTGCAAATACTTTAAGGGGGTTGTACGCTGTGAGCTTGTACCCCGCTGGCTTGCACGTTGCGGACTGCTGTAATGAACCTCTTCCTCGCCAGACGAACTGTCCATTTGGGCTTGTCTCCATCTTTCCTCATTCCTTACAAGATCTGTAGGCATATTCATCTTTGATAAAGCACGGAAAAATTCCTTCGAACCTGTAGGATTAAAATTCTTTCTCCCTCTCATGGCATCGCTGATGAGATCTGATATGTTTGACTGTGGAATTTTCCTACCGTCCAGGTTGACTTGTCCAGATTCATCCCAAGAAATAACGTCCGGTCTTGCTTTCAAACGGTTTAAAAGTGCCGTAGCTCTTGGACGCATTGTTTTAGGTATATGATCGACAATGGTCACATCAGATAAACGAGCTCTCTCTCCAGGCAAAATCCCTTCTTTGTTTTCAATGTGAGGTGCTATCCGAACGGTTGGTATTTGACTGTCCTTTTGACGTCTTAGATCTAGATAACGTTCCATGTTCGCATAGTATAGTTTTTGCTTTTCGGCATCAGTCATATCCGTACGTTGGAGAATATTTGACATTTCCGTATCTTTATGCATCATGTTGGCCATAAGCGGTGACGTTTCAAGCCTTTGTTTCTGTTCGTATCTATGCAACACATCCTCAGGGACCAATACCATTCGTTTGGTATGCTTCATTTATAAATGGCTACTGAGCACGCTTAACACAGGCGGCAGTAAGGCAGCTAGTAGGTTCCTCCTTTCTGATTAAGGTGTTTCTTCTTTTGTTTTCTTGACACCTTTTTATTGGCTAAGGCACGGAGATGTGTCTTGTAGCGCACCAAACGTCGCTTTTGACGAGGTGTTAGAGGGATAACGCCTTTAAGTAAATTCAGTGAACACTCACAAATAGCCGTGATCACATCCGCGGGAACATTATCGATAAGCAATTTTCGCAATTTAGGTTTACATTTCACTATGACTTGAAGATAGGAAGACTTCCTTTCATGTGCTTCGACATCTCGCAAATGATGGGTTTAGGTGACACACGCAACTTAAGTACGTTTCATGTAAACAACTTGTCTTTCCTGGAAGAATGTTTGTTCTAAGACGTACGTTTTCTGGTGTCAACTGATGACAATCAATCATTAAATATCCATATGGTCTTGTTGTAGCGTCGTTAAATGATTCTAATAGGTAATTCGTGTCTCTTGGATACATTTGACGTGCCAAGGTTGCAATACCAAGCGAATCGCGCGGGTTTCGGAATATCATCATATAGTGGGAATTTAAACTGATCGTTCGTGACAATTTACCAGGTGGAAATAGGTTTTGGGTAAGGAATAAAACTGAAATTCCACGGTGATGAGAACCACGAGTAAATAGATCCGACATGCGTTGATCATTAGAGCATTGAGACATCAAATCATCCAGTATGACTAGAGAGTTTTCACACCCATCGGTCATATCGTATAAATCGCTCGGAAAACCTTCCATCAATTCAACGTTTGGTAGGGTTCTCGATAACTCATCAAATTCTTTTTGATATTCTCCATAACAATATATCACTTTGGCTGGAACAGGATAAAACAATTCTTCCATATGATGTAGCATAGAACGAACCAAATACGATTTCCCACTCTGGCTTTGTCCACAAATATAAAAATTTGCAGGTGTTTTAAATCTCACATCCATCGTGTCCACAAGCAAACAACATAATAAGTTCTATTTCATAGGCCCCTGTACTTTATAGCGAAAATATGCGTTTAGCGAAAGAAATCATTTTGCTGTAAAAACTTTCTTCGATCGTTAACTTTGTGAAATCAATGGTTTTTAAAACTGATGCAACTAGTCGTACAGCTCTACGCGTAACGTGTTCGGAGCAAGAGTCATTCATCACATAAACCATTGTTAGGTAAGCTATGGCACGACCAAAATTGATAACATTCGTTTCGTGAAAAAGCGTAGTTAGATCACAGGAATAAACACGCGTTGCCATTTGTTCATACAGTGTTTTGTGATGTTCAAGACAAATATTTATATGATGCGATAACGTTTTCATGTCAATGTCAACGTTATTTTTCTGAAGCTCATCCAAAATCACTTCCATACTGCACAGTCAAAGACAGAATGAATACAGAAAGTAAACAACGTATTTATTTATAACCATAAAATACAAATAGATGTAAATCTAGACAGAATAATGTTCTGAAGTTAATTAATGTTCTAATTAATGTTCATGTTCTGAAAACTACGTGTTAAATCATCAAAGCAATTTTTTAAGTAGTTATCTTCTTCTCGGCCTTGTACTGGTCCAGGCATAGTGAAGTTTACAGGTTGCAGCAAACCTTCTTCTTCGGGAGCCCATTCAAAATATCGACACGCGGAAACACGCGTAGATACGCAGAAACCCGCGTATCTACGCATATCCGCATGTATCTACATGTATCTACGCGTATCTACGCATATCCGCATGCATCTACATGTATCTACGCGTATCTACGCATATCCGCATGCATCTACATGTATCTACGCGTATCTACGCATATCCGCATGCATCTACATGTATCTACGCGTATCTACGCATATCCACATGTATCTACATGTATCTACGCGTATCTACGCAAATGACGTCATATGGCGAGATCCTCAAAATGCTGACGTCATATGGCGGGAAAATTCTGCTATATGGGGGGTCTTATCTACTCTCCTAGTTATATCTCGGCGTTACTGACATTAAAACCGGCCAGCAAATACGATTTAAGATCAGATGACCAAGATCTCCGTCAAGTTCCTGTCACTAAACTAAAGACCGTAGGAGACAGAGCTTTTACATCTGCTGCTCCTCGAATATGGAACACTTTGCCATTAGAAATCAGACAAAGTGAAAACATTAGTATTTTTAAAAAACAATTAAAGACATTTCTTTTTAAGAACGCTTTTAATCTCTAGTAGAACTATAGTATTTTAAATTTTAGTTGAAGAATCATAGTATGATGAGATTGTACAGCGCTTTGAATATATATATAATTAAGCGCTATATTTAAATAAATATTATTATTATTATTATTATTATTATTATTATTTTACGCTGTCTAACGCCAGACAATTTTACTTGTCATAAACTTGTCAGTAGGCTATTGCCAGTTAATGGGGTTAATGTAGGAGGTCAAAAATATTTCAATGTTGGCTTATGTAATTTTCATAGGTATGCAAACCTGAAACTCTAGTATATTTTCTAGGAACTAGTGTTGCAACATCTGAGCCAGATTGTGCAATGACACATCATCTACAACTTAGTCCAGATTTGATATTTACCGGTAGTTCTGGCACTGAATTGTTTGAAGTGGATTTGGTTGCACACCGGAGATGCCTCCACCTGCAACTCCAGAGATACCTGTGCTTGTACAACCTCCAGCAGCAAAGAAACGACGGAAGGTCACAATACAGGATGTCCAGAGAATGCAAATGGAGGTCCTGGCTTTGGAAAAGAAGAAAACTGAGATGGAAGTGGCGAACATTAGTTTGACTAATGAGAAATTGAGGCTTGAAATTCAAGAGCTGTTGGTAAGAAGCCAGCAGTAACTCGTTCTAATAATATGTGTAATATTATAAACATTCACATAACAATTTGCCTTAACAATTAATAGCTGTTAACAAAAATATAACCTATTACGGATCTCACCGGACGCGGCATTGCATCAAAAATTGGTATTGCTACCACTCCCACAAACGTCTATGACCACACCCCACATATTTTTGCATTTTACAATTCTATTTTTAAACAGCCAATCCAGTGCTTAGTAACAATTGCTATAAAAAGTTGATTGGCTGTTTATTATTAGAATTGTAAACATGCAAAAATAAGTAGGTCGTAGATGTTTGTGGGAGTGGTAGCGATACAAATTTTTGATGCAATGCCACAGTTCAGTGAGATCCGTAATATTGTATCTATAGCTCACTTCTTTGTTCATACTTAAACTATTAAAATCAATCACACCTAATTCATGAGCACTTCCAGATTTACTGTATGTCCACCCCCTGGTAATGTTTTTGGCCCGCATAAGTTTACAATATTTATTCTTGTACATGTGATATCTATGCATCTCAATGTGAATGCCCTGAATAAAACACTGTCTGATGTGATTTAATTATCCCCGAGCCGGCGCGAAGCGCCGTGCGAGGGTAGTAATTCCGCTCGGATATTTACACCCGGGTATGTGAAAACATTGTGGAATGCAAAGTCGTCCGCCATTTTTTTTTGTCATGGACGGGACGGGACGGGACTCGACCTTTTTGTAAGTTATGCGCATGCGCAAGTTCAAGCCGAGAGAAGACTTCCATTTTGCAAACTTTTTTCAAAAATAGTTTTGCACTGATTTTATAAGTAAGTCTCTATGTAAGTAAGTTTATATGTTAATTCTCCAAAACAAGATAAATGAAAATTATTTAGAGGACAAATTAACAAGAGGAAAAACAGTCGAAGGACCGAAAAAGGAGCGTTTTAAAACAGGCAAGTGTCTATTTTGCATGCTTGCTTTGCCGATTTTTTTAACATAGCATGCAGTATAGTTTGCGAATTTGAAAATGTGTAGATCATTCTGTGTGGTCAATACAACATTGATTGATCTTTAAGAGTATTTTAGTATTGATTCAAATATGTTATAGAAAAATAAAAAACATTAAATCTCAAAAACTTCATTGCAAAAGCAAGTGCGAAGTATAAAAATACTCCTCGAAAAGCAGTTGAAGTTTTTTGAAAATTTCGAAACGTTTTGTGAACGTCTAAGGTTGAATGTTACAGTAAATCAAAGCTAAAAGAGTACATAATAGCATACCCAATTTATATAGTTGGACAATTGATAATTTTATAGTTAAAAACAAAATAATATTTTGTACAAATTAAAATATAATAAATATACAATGTTGCGTGTTACCATGGTTACATTCGTCGACTCAGTACTTCATGTTACAATCACTTTTGGGGAGTAAATTGTTTGGTTCAAATGGGCGAGGGGATTCTGCATGCATGTATTTCTAGTACCAACAGTAAAATAGCATGAGTTTAGTTGAGCTAGTTAGTATTAGTCTATTAGACAATGTTATACTCAAGAGTGTTCACATTGAGCTATAAACAACAGAAAGTGATGCTTGTGCGTATTAATGGCTATTTATACATAATTAACTTATTATTTATACTTAATATTACACTATTATAATTGTTACATATAAATTATTAAAATATTCTTGAATTAATGTAACTATATGAAGTAAAATGTTCAACAAATGGATGCAATTAATATTATGCACTATTTAAAAGTATGTGTTTGCAATATGGTCTCTCACTGCTTGCCCAGTCTCAACACCCACATGCACAAAATTATCATCATCTTCATTCCAGGGCCCATCATCCTCAATATCAGGCAAGGGCTCATTGCTGTCTATTGCAATGTTGTGAAGAATACAACATGCAACAACTACAGTGCAAACCCTGTCTGGACTCATTCTAATCTCTGAATGTAGAATATGGAAGCGGCGTTTCAGAACACCAAACACTCTTTCAATTAAAGATCTTGTAACCGTTAATGCTCTGTTAAATCGCCTTTCAGGTTGGGTTAGAGGTGCATGGTAGGGGGTCATAAGATATGGTAGGCATCCATACCCACTGTCACCTATCAACACACCACTTTCAAAATTGGTCCCCTCCAATTCGTGGTGGATGTTAGATGTATATCTAAAACAAACAAACATGGGCGAATGGCAAACAGCGTAGACACAGTGCTATAAAAAGTGTAGTATCTTATGCAGTACCTTTATGGTCACAAATTCCTTGCACGTTTACACTGTGGTAACGTTTCCGATTCACGAAATCCAACTCGTTGTTTGTTGGAGAAATGATTCTTATGTGGGATGCATCGATGATACCGATTGCACAAGGAAAGTTGGCGATCTCGTATATACCTTTCTTTATTGCATCTCGCTCTTCTTGTGTTTGTGGGAACTTTACAAAGTCGTCTAGCTTCCGTGAAAGGGCAACCGTTACTCGCCGGATGATTCTATAGACAGTAGATTTATCTAAGCCTGCAACCGTGTCTCCGGTTACTTGCTGGAAGCTGCCCGATGCCAAAAACCTGAGCGTGATATTAAGCACCTGTTTTGTCGCAGAAACTGGCTGGCTGCGGTTTGTCGCTGGACTTATTTCGTCTTCTACTAGACGTAATAATTAATGTAACAGTTTGTCGACCGAAGCGATAGCGTTGCTGCAACTCGTTGTTGCTATAGTACAACAATACGTCGCCTATTTCACGGCTATAAATTCTTTCAGCTCGTCTATTTACTCTTGGGAGATCATACAAATGGACGCCAAGTAACCTGTACAACGCCATTTTGTAAAATAGCTTTACAAGACAAACGACAAGTTATCCGCCGGATAGTGATTTAAACGGTCTCAATTAAGACACCGTTTAAGGAGGCTCTCTACAGTTTTAATTCTGCATGTAGCACGCAAATGTGCTCTAAGGCTC